>VMBQ01006784.1:28327-52961 GCA_007657795.1 Dreissena rostriformis | reverse complement strand
GTCTACGCTGTTTGCCAAGGTATTTTTTCTAGACGCTAGGCATAAATGGGTTAAACAACATTGACTTCTCATATATTGTTTTACCTTGAATTGTAGCCTTCACCTCTTATTGAGGGACCTGGTTCTTTGACTTGACAACCGTTCCCGTATTTTAAATATGTTTTTTTTTTGTAATATCGATCCATGCTCGACAAAGCCTTAATCCAGACAAAACGTTGACTATGACCTTCAAGGCTTGAATTATGGACATGGTTCATATCCCAAATAATTTGAAAATATATTCATGCCGGACAAAGGTAATGCTCCATACAAAGTAATAATGGTTGATTAACTACATTTGACCTTGGTTTTTTACTTGTTATCTAGGACATAGGGCCTGGTTCTTAGACTCCAGACAAACACTGATCCGACAATCCATGAGCCCACTTTAACCATTCTCTTAATACACCAGCAAGAGCGTTCTAATTAAACTACCAATTTTCTAAACGGCATATATCAATCTTTATTCTTCACTGATTTCAAAGATACCCACATTTAAACTGTCCATTAAAACGGACTAAACATTATAGCGTTGATCTAAAAAAGTAAAGGTAGGTCGGGAAACCAGATTCAAAAATATTGTTTGTATTTGGCCTTATTAAGAGTTCGCTGTCAGGAAGGAAATTATTGTTTTTCACGTGACCTGTACTGTCACTAAAATCCACTTAGCATTGATGTCGGTTTCATGGGAAGCCCCTTGAAGGCCCACACGCTCATAACATCAATTTTATACTTTGTATTTATTATTTGTTTGATCCTGAGTTAAAATGAAAAATGTTTAATTATTTACTCTACTGAGAAATTCTCCTTAAATGTATTTATTATTAAGATACTGCAGTACTAAAATCAACTGATAAACGCAAATTTGGTCCAAACTAAATTTATCAGGTAATTTAATAAGGCAAAGAAGAAATTAATTCTTATATAGAGGATATTTGTTGGATTCGGTGGAATGTCGATTTTAATTCACGAGTGATCATAGAAAATATAATTGTTTCTATGATCACGACTGAATTAAAATCTAATAAACTCTCTTTTTATTTTATGCTTTTCTTTGTATGTTTGCCATTTGTATGTTCCGGTAAAAAAAGAAAATTATCGATAATTTTCACAGTTTATTTTCACTGTTTTGAAACAGTGAATTATCACTTTCAATTCACTGATATTTCATTATAAACCACCGGAAAGCATGAAATAAATTGAGATATTACAAGCACTTCAATATAATGATAACTATTATGTATGCAGTGATGTTCAAGAACATCTTGTCATTAAGCGGTTCAACATAAGCATCGATGTTTAATGATAGCATATTACTTTAATATAAATGTCAGTCAACTCTAAATACTTTGCATATCACAAAGTGCGGAGTTTTTCAAATCGTGCTACAAAAATAAGTGTACCTATTGAACCTTTCAACAAAATGCTTTAACTGAACAGGGGATTTCATAACATTAACAAACATAGTTATTCAAGTACATAGTCACAAGAACGGTATTGTTTCGGTTTTCGTTTGTGATTCTGACATCACTTTTGCTTGAACACTTCTCATTATCAATTGACCAGCCGTCTATAATCTTCCTTGTTAAGAAAAACTCGAGAAGTTCTCAAATACTGGTTAAAGTGGGAAGGCATGGCTTGGTATGGAAGCGTCCTGGTGCGAGGTGAAAAAAAAAAGTTACTACATATTAAGGGGAGTTGCGGCAGTTTATTTAACCGAGGATAAATTTATAGCAAAACCGATGCTATTATCACAATCCAATAGTTTTGTTATCAGAATCATCACACATTAATGACCGAGTAGGTTCATANAAAAGTTATTAGATGGAAAAAAATCAGCAAAACTGCAGCAACACCCCTTAAACACAACATATCGTTATTACGTCTAAGGAATGTAATGACTTTAAGAGATATTCCAAGTATTTATTTGACTAATTATACAAGTAACTGCTTACGGAAATGACCATTTAAACTACACCCTGATATGCTGATTACTTTAATACAGTGAACATTCATTGGATATAGACATGTATGTAAACTGGTGGGAAAGACGTTACTATTTAGTCGAGTTCAAGAGCGCTGAAAATTGAATGACACATATTCAGTTGCAGAAACAAGAAAATACTAAGTTTGTGTTTATTTTAAAGATTTGATTAAAAAACATTCCAACGTAAAAAAAAACTGTGTTATGGTATTCAAACAATAGTGTTGCTCATTTTCACTACACCCATTTAATTACTTGTTTTAGGGGATATTTAAGTTTCATTATATTAAAAAACACTTCTCATGTGGCATTTCTTTAGATTTCTTAGTAAAAACGTGTTCGTTTCATGATTGTGTATGTAATTATTTTTAGTAAACGTGTACTTGATATTTCAAGATGGAATATCGTTTCATTTTGTTTCTCTGATTGAAGTTGAGTATATGGATTCATGGATATATGGATATTAAGACAATTCATGATTTACAATTATGTGTTAGAACATCTGAGAAGACGCTAGAAGGGAAGGCTTTATATTATACCAGTCCATCAGGAGGATGCATTTATTGGATTTAATATTGGTTTCAGTTCTACTAACGTGCATAAGTAAGTAGCACAAATATATAAAATATAGCGGTATTAAAGCACTTTAAACATAGGTCTTACAATTTCTTTTGAAAACTGTAATATTTAGAACATCTTATAATCACAAAACTAGGAAACTCCAATTTCTAAATCACATTGCTCAAGATCAGCCTTAGGTGAATCTTACTTCCATGTTTTCCGGTAAAGATCCTAAATAGGTTCCCTAAACGTAGACACTTTGCCATGTGTCTTCTTATTTAACGTCAATACGCTTCAACATATACTAATTTCAAACATGAATGGTATCGCCACAAAAATATTTAAAAACAAGATGTGTTTGTGAAACACTATGTCCCCCCATATATTTGACCTTTGACCTTAAAGGATGACCATGACCTTGACATTTCACCACTCAAAATGTGCAGCTCCATGAGATACACATGCATGCCAAATATCAAGTTGCTATCTTCAATATTGCAAAAGTTATGTTCAATGTTAAAGTTTGACGCAAACAAACAAACCAACAAACAGACAGGGCAAAAACAATATGTCCCCCAGTATAAACTAGGGGACATAACAAATGTTTAATTTGTTCAATACCTGTTACATGAAAACGAACTGCTAGTTTGGCGATATGGTCAACAAGAAACATTCTGTACGTTAGAAATACCTACAATATAATGAAAATACAAGAGGATTTTTGTTAGTAAGTTAATTTGCCATGCAAATAAATCCGCATATGATTTAATTTTGAGTTGTATGCCACCCCGAAATTACTCGATTATTTTCTGACAATGTAAATATGTTAATTTGCCTTACAAAATGATTGATCAATTTATCTTTTTAGTGGATTAAGGTTATTTTCTCTGACGAAAATATGGAGTATTTTATGGTTTAATTTATTCACGGTCGAGATATAAATTATGGTGGAGATAATCTTAAACATTTATGGAATCCGAACAAGTTCACATGCTGGCTAATATGTTTGCATAGTTTAAACCCTCGAGCAGAAACACATTTTGATTTTCGCGCCACACACCAATCCGACCAACGGACGGACGGAAGGACGGACGGACAAGCGCAAATCTATATGCCCACACCCCCTCTGAAGGGGGTATAATGATATAAGAATAGAGTTTTCACTGCATTCTGTCTAAACTACCACATTTCTTTGTTTCAGATGCGTTACAACAAAGCGCAAGCGCCGACAACAATTGCGGCTATATTGAAGTTCAAACCCCTTCCCCATTTGTTTACGGAAGGAATGTGACAATAACATTCAGACCTGCTGACGACCGATCTGCGGACAAGAATGCTTCGATTAAATTAATAGATGCTTTCAATCAAAATGTATCATATACACATCACCATCATGATTATAAAAGGGACGTCTTTACATTTATACTGCTCCCGAACAGAACAGCTGTACATTTTAGAGATTATTATGTTAAATATGGCAGGTGTCATTCTGGTACGATTCGTTTGGAATTTCTAGGTTTGTAAAATTCTGATATATAATGTATTTAAATCATTTTATAGTTATTAGACAAGAGGTGTTATCAACGCCTTCTTCAACGTTACATTTGGATTATTTTCAATGATTTTCAACAGAGGCCAAATACTAGTAATACAAGACGGAATTTTTCAAGCAATTAGTATTAACTACGATGTGCTTGCAAACACATGCATATAGCTTGTATGAAAAACTCCGAAAAACCCTGTTCGTTTTCTTTTTAAACTTTATTGTAAGCAACTACTACCTGGAATTTAGCGACACTTTATTATGGTAGAAGTGCGGTTAAATACATGCCATTTGTCTCAGAGATACCGGACTTTTTCACCTTCTGATAATANATAAATCATAATAAGTGTACGACAAACAAGTGAAGAATTCTTGAATTGCATTTCCGGGTTAATAATCAGCAATTACTGTCTGGGACGCAATGAATAGTCATAACTTAGAGAAAGTTTGCATATTACTACTGTATGTTTGCTTTTGGTTTCAATGATTTCTTTGAATTATTCGTTTTGAATTTTTTGAAATTAGTATACAATATGTTTATTACATAATACAAAACTAAAATATATTATAATATAAAAACGTAAATTAGTTCAAATGTTCTATTATCAGGACACCCAACACTAGGACCACGAAATGATATCGACAGGTGCCGTGGCTGTTTAATAGTTTTAATTGGGGACCAGACAAATGCCTTCAGAAAGGGGAAACCAGTGATCAGTTGTGATCTATCTCCTCGTAATTCATTGCCGGTTTTTATAACGATTAATAATAAAACAAGTGAAGCGCGTCTCTATGATTATGGCAAATACACCGTTTCCTATACTGTTCAGGAAGATGATCATATGACCATCGTTGTGTGCTCTGTGACTTTCGGAAACCTAACGCTGGTTGATACGGCAAGCCTTTATGTTCAAGGTAAGAACAGTATTGGTCGTTATCGTTTTTTTTTTCTGGATACAAACACAAACATTTTATTACACCAAATTTACTCTGTTTGTCCATTTTTACAATTATTTAACTCTAGAACGACTTGAAAGTACAGAAACGTTAAGTGAAGGTTACTGAAACCGTTTTATAAACACTTAGCATGTCATATTAATGCTTAAACGAGAATGACGAATTGCCCAATGGTTTTTCACAGATTCCAAACATTTTATATACAGAAGCAAACTAATACCTCATATGTATACACATACTACTGAACCGGGTTTGCTAAGCAGTTATCAAATATTTAAAATCGAGCAAGTTTAACGTGTTAGAAACGCGAACAGATAACAGAGAGAGTGTTACCGACGTCTTCGATCAAAAAGATTACAACACGTGGATCGTTTAAATACTGTAAAAATACGGTCTTATTAGTACATGTCCAAATAGCAGAGATGTTTATGCGTTAAACGTTTGATCCAGACGACAAAGATTCAAATACCGGTAAGAGCAGATAAAAATCTTAAACTTTCATTTCATTCCGTGAACAATTACTGAAGTATACAGGATATTATTCATGTAACTGTTAAACTCGATGTGTGTCTCTTACAAAAGTAAAAAAAAAAAACGCAACATACAAACCCTGGGACAACTTATTTGAAGCAAATATCACACATGAATATACTGCAACCTATTTTAAATATAATTTGATTCTAGTTTTAGATGTTGTAGTTAAATTTAAGTTATATATGGCATTTTGAATCAGCAGATTTTTTTAAGTTGATTTAGTTTTCACGTGTTTGTTTTTGTCTGTACTATTTGTGCTTTCAATTACCTGCACATACATTTTGAATTTTGAGTGTTAAGTTTTTTCTATATATCAGTTTAATAAAACATCATTCATGTATTTTTTTTTTAAAAGAAAACATAATAAAGACAATGTTGACACTTAGTATACACCATTATCATGAGTCATTTGCTTTCCAACAGTTGATTGAACAAATCATATGTGTGGATATATTTCATTCTCCAATTTAACTATATAAATATGAATATGTTGTACATGTAGGTATATCGACAACTACGTCACGGTCTCTTAAACCTGAAGTCACGAGTGTTGTTAGTCCCTTAACCACCAAACAACGTCTACCTTCATCGGCACAAATCACACAGTCAACTACAGGTTAGTTGTTTTCGAAAAATCGTTTCATAGTGGTATATCATTAATATGTTGGTATTTAGTTGTATTTTAGAACAGACGCAAAAATAAAATGTGTCGTTGTTCTGTTGTAAAGAAGTAACGACTAAAAATGAAACACTTCAAGCGCGCCGCTATTCAAAAGGCTAATTCATCGTTAACTCCACTGTTCAGAAGGATTGATCATATGCCCATAGTTGTTTGTTTTATGACTGTCGGTCTGTATATAATATACAGAAGCAAAATAATACTCCATACATACATATACTGCCGAAAAGGGTTTGCTAATTAGATATCATCATTTGAAATAGAGAAAGTATAAAGTGTTAGAAACGCGAACAGATAATTCAGAATGTTTCTGACGTCTTCGATCAAAAAGCTTACAGTAACGTGGATCGCTTACGTAATGTAAAAAATATGTCTCATAAGAACAT
The DNA here is from genome assembly GCA_007657795.1 of Dreissena rostriformis. Classification (NCBI taxonomy): domain Eukaryota; kingdom Metazoa; phylum Mollusca; class Bivalvia; order Myida; family Dreissenidae; genus Dreissena; species Dreissena rostriformis. Next base: position 46,278 of record VMBQ01006784.1, on the reverse strand, counting down.
GTCCAAATGGCGGAGTTTTTTATGCGTTCAACGTTTGATTCAGAGGATTCGGATACAAAGCCCAGTGAGAGACTTAAAAGCTAAAAAATGTTATTTCATTTCGTGAACAATGACTGAAGTATACAGGTTTTTGTTTGTGCAACTGTTGCCTCGATGTCTGTCTCATGCACAAGTTCCAAAAACGCAACAATAAACCCTCGGGACAACTTATTTTAGCCACATCGCACATGACATATGAATATACTGCAAACTATTTAAATATAATTTGATTCTAGTTTTTGTTATTGTTTAATTTAAGCTATAGGTGGCATTTGGAATCAGCAAATTGTATTAAGTTGATTTATTTTTGTACGTGTTTGTTTGTCTGCACTATTTGTGCTTTCAATGATCTTAACATACATTTTGAATGTTGAGAATGTTATTTATTTTGTATATACATATCAGTTTAGTAAAACATCATTCATGTAATAAAAAAACAATATTATATAGAACAACATAATAAAGACAATGTTTACACTTAGTTTACATCTTTAGTATGAGTCATTTGTTTTTCAACAGTTGATTAAACAAGTCATTTTGTGGATATATGTCGTCCTCTAATTGTGTTACTATATAAATATGAATATGTTTTACATGTAGGTATATCGACAACTCCGTCACTGTCTCAAAAAAGACCTGAAGTCACGAGTGTTGCAAGTCCCCTAACAACCAAACAAGGTCTAACTTCATCGGCTGAAATCACTCAGTCAAGTACAGGTAAGTTGTTTTCGGAAAATCGTAACATAGTGGTGTATCATTAATATGGTGGAATTTAGTTGTATTTTAGAACAGACGTGAAATACAATGCGACGTTGTTCTTTTGTAAAGAATTCTATTATGTTTATGTTTTCCTAAAGGACAATGTAAATATGCATTTAGATAATAAAATGTGTTTGGATTCCAATCATTTGTTCTTACGAAAATGTATGGGTAGGTGTAAGGACGGACTGACATAGCGGCTACAAAATACTCCCCAGAAAAAGTTGGGGAAACTTAAACCATTTGACACGTTTGATACATCACGGACAGTAAATTCGGAACCATTTACGTGAAATGAGTTTTTAAACTATGTGCATTTATTTGTTAAGCTGTCCATCTTAAATTTGTATATTAATATATTTTATGAAAATAGGAAAACCGACTGCTTGTATTAAGTCACCAAAACAGATTACCACGAGTGTTTTTAGTATTCCACAATCAACCATTCATTTTCCAGAAACCACAACAAGCAGTCAAACGTCATCGGCACAAATCACACAGCAAATGAAAGGTACTGATTTTACGGAGAAGCATAGATTTGATGGAATGTGTATACTATATCCAAATAAAATGGGACGTACTTACACAAACTATTTAATCTTTCAGTTGGATTTTTTTTAACGTTTGAACCACAGAACCCGGATTCAAACTTCGATGGGAGCAGCTTAAAGCTTAAAATGCATTGCTTAAAAGGTCAATTTCGAGAACAGTGACTAAAGTATACTTGTCTGTCTCGTGCAACAGTTCAAAAACTCAACGCTAAAACCTCAGAACACAATCGCATATAACATATGAATATATCGCAACCTCTTTAAAATATGGAAAAACATAAAAAAAATAAAAAAAATGATTTTAGTTTTAGTTGCCGTTTTAAACATTTACGTTAAAGATGGCTTTTGAGTCAACACATTATTTAAAGTCGATTCATTTTGTCACGTGTTTGCTTGTATGTTTTATTTGTGCTTACATTGACCCGCACACACGTTTTGAATTTTGAAGGTTGAGTAAATGAGTAAATGCACGTGGAAGCCTGGACGGGACAAAGACCGAAATTAAAAGGGGTCCTTATATCAAACTTACTCCCTTTTAATGATTTAAGTTTAACAAACGTGTTTGATAGAAAAAAAACTTATATTATTACTTTTCTTTCATAACCTTCTTGTCATTATGCAGATACGCCAAACGTTCAGATTGACACACCGGATCATACATTCGTTCCCGAAGGTTCCTCAAACGAGGTCACGTGTCGTGCGGACAGTCAAGCACCTCCTAACATAACGTGGAGCTTCTGGCAGGCTGGTGGCCAAATGACAAAAACGTGTAACGCTGTCACCCAATGCTCTGTCCTTGTGTCCGGTTTACAAAAAGGAGAAAAGCGAACATATGTTTGTACGGTGGAAACGGATGGCAAAAGGCAGAGTATTTCCTTCCTTGCCGAAGGCACAGGTCAGTTGTTTATGATTGAGCTCATATCTGTTTGGTCATTTATTATTAAATTCAAGCTGCTCGAAAATGCACACAGTATGCATTATTGAAATTTTGAATGTGGATTTACTGAATACAAAATGAAAGAGCCAAGTAATGTGTTGTGCTTGTTCGTTAACATTGAACACATATATACACGTACATATTGTCTTTTATGTTGCACTGTTTTACCGATCCTCTTATGTTTATATAAAAGAGAATTAGATATTATAAAAAATACTATAGAAAACATATTTTATTCAATAAGCTCATATGAACCTTTATTATTTGACCCGCATTATACGAAAATTGGTGTTATTCCATATGCGGCCAGCGTAGCTCCAGACAAGCCTGCGCATCCGCATAGTTTGGTCAGGAGCTAGCCTATTCGACAAAATGACCTCAAAACCTTACGTGATTTTTTAGCGGATAGCGAAGGCTGGTCAGGAGCTACGCAGTCCGAATATGATATATGACACATTTTCTCATGTCATTAAATGGCATATTTCTGAAAATTAAACTAATGTTTATTGTTACATTCTCTGTAGAATCGATATTTTCCAAAATACAAGTGGAATTGAATGTTTTGTTATTCATCATATCACGATATATGTTGAGATGATATTTGAAACTAACACTTCCATTACGTTTTTCAAGTCAATACCAAGAACGACGCAAACCAATCGTCAACAGTTATATGGGTTCCAACGACTTTGGGATCCGGTCTGCTTTTGGTAGGCGTCATCACCGCTTGTGTGTGTCGAAGATGGAGACAAAGTACGCAAACATGTCTTACTTATTCGTCGGTTGATCAAGAACTAAACATATGTTCGTATCAGCATGCTTTAAATATGGAATATTACTAAATTATGGTGTTCCGGTGGATTGCATTGCTCGGGTTGATTGTTTGATGCTGTTTTATTGTTGGAATACGCTCGAACTTAATATATATTTACGATAAATGACATATAACAGTAGGGTGCTTTTGAATACGAAAACGGATTTCACACCGTATAATATGGCATTGTTATTTATTTAGTAGTAGCTAATATTTCATAGTTGAAATACTCTGACATTTTAGAAGGAATTTGTAGAGGTATATAATAAAACACATTATCGCATATTACCCACTATTTTCTGTATTAAGCACACTTTTTATTTAGCCCAATGCTGGTAGTGTATTTTTAATTTTCAAAATCGTCTTATTGCCATGATCAATTTTTGTAACGCGCATGTTTTAATTCCAAAAACAGAAACGAGAACTCAGAATACCGGTCAACAGTAAGTACAAGCGTGTTTCACACATTACTTTGTATTATCATTTTGACAATAAATTAATAAAATATTTATTTAACATATTGACATGCCCATTTTTATACACAATATTTACATAAGTGCAGGTTTTGGTTTTAGTTGTACAATTATAACTGGTGATGCATGCGTGCAATTACAATAACAAGCTTGTGTATGGGACTTAATCACAATTTCCAATGAACACATGATTTCCTTTTTCAACATGCTTATGTGTTCCAGACTCGTAGGACAAGTGGATCAAAAGGAAGGTAATTAATTCAAGTTAATTACATATTTTGTGAGAAATGTTCCTTCTTCCTGTTAGAAGATGATAGTTAATGTCAACAACTATAGCGTGTCTGTTTCTCCATTTCATCACGTATTGAAACGAAGTTAATTGCATATTTTAAATATATTTTCCTTGTATGATGATGATAGTTAATTTTAAGTGCCGTTCCTTCATTAAATCACGCCCTAAAACGTTCATGTAATCAAGTGGTTAACACGTTTAACATTCAAATTCTGATTCATTACATTAAATAATTATTCCATTTACATTTTGTAATCATATCAATACACTAAAAGAATGTGTACTTGAAGTTAGGATTACAATTAGGTCCGTTTGATATGCATGTATTGTGATGACTTCTTGGCTTGTTGTGAAGTTGGTATTGTCGCCGTTTTAAAATCTAATTGTTTCGCATTCACCTTTCCCAGGCAGTTACCCTAGACACACGCATGCATATTTATCGTTTTTGTGTGAACGACATGCGTAACTTGAGAGCATGTATGTGACACATACGGCGTTTCGGGCATTATATAGACATGCATATCATTTGTTCCATGTGTTTTCTTTCATGGAGCAATGGGCAATGCGATCCCTTACAAAACGTACACACTGCATTTATAATGTCACCATATAAAACTCAAACGACAAATTCGTTTTTTTATTTTTTATTTTTAGCAGTAGCAAATTCATTCGTGTTACATTATAAATGCACAAGTAAGAAACTTACAAGAAGATGTTTCTTTCGTTTACATAAGGGCATGACGACAACAGCGTTCATGCATATGAAGTCGTCCCTGGCGACAATCCAGATCGCGGGACAACATCAATGTACACTTCTCTCCAGGTATTTTGTAATTTTAAGATGGATTTTAAAAGTTAGCAATGTACCATATTATAGAAATACCTTTAATTGTATTATATTTCGTATACAATAATTGATACGTAACTTTCAATAACAACGAACGTTAAAATTTGATAAGAGAGTAATTTATTTGACATCTGTTGCCAAATGTAAATATAACTTAGGGTCATTGACGATTTCAAGTATTAAATCGTGTGACATTGATCATTCCAATTAATTTAATCTTAAGCAATTTAACTCAGTGTTTTATAAAATAACGGTTCTCGTTTATTGCATTTTTTTTTACTTTTGCTCAACTATGCAATTGAATTAACAATAACACAACAGTTGAATATCGCATACTTTTAGTTTTTTACTTGTATATTATCAATGACTTGTGTACAGATGTTAGATATGTGTGTACACAAAGTAATGTTTATATAGTCTGTTATATTTCTTATAAGAATAGCCATATATATTTACTTGCCAACAACGTGTACTATTCGTATTCATACAAAAACGCTTGCCTACAAGTGGGAAAATATTTGTGGCCAAGTGTGAGTCGGTGAATAACGTTGTAATCCGTTTTACGTTTCTATTTGTTGACTAGCGTTGTATAAGCAATTTCTCACTAACCTGAAATACAATGCTTGCGGATGAAGAATATAATTTCTGTCTTTCTGATGTCTGTGGAGTCTTTTTTTCTTTGTTTTCTTAAGACAAATCAACAGATGGGTGAAATTCATCTGTACACTGGCTTACAATCAAGGGAACCAAGGCACACGTCCTCAGACATGTCAACTTATCATGCAGTGGCCGAACAGAAGGATAGTGACGTTCCAAGGGAGACAAACACATATTCCGATGACAAAACTTATTATAATGTAGCCTTGAACAGGGTAAACATATAGATCTTGATCATTCCAAAAGCCATACATGCGTTTTGGGTTTAGCTTGAGCTATGTGTAAGTGAGTTGTAAAAATCATTAAATGTGTATTTCACAGAAAACTAACCAACCATGTTTGAGGTTAATTTTATAGAACAATAACAATCTACGATGTTATGATTTTTAATAATATGCTTAATTAATGTACCGTACTCTCTTCTGGGGCAAACATGGACTTGTTGATTGTTTTATTATATAAAATAAAACATAAAGGTAAACTATTTTACCATATTAACTTCTAAGGCAAAAATGGAATTGTTTATTATTATGTTGTATAATATACTTCTTAAAAGATAAATAATAATACATGACCACGTTCGAGGTAGGTAAAAATGTATTTGTTGAGTGTTTTTTAATTTATATTATAATTAATACTAGATTATTTTACCATTCTAACCTCTAACGTGAACATGGGTGGGATTGTTCAATGGAACATTATATAGTAATACACTGTAAGATTAACTATTGTACACTATTTAGCTATGATGTGAAAATGTAATAATTGGCTGCTGTGTCATATAATATAAAACGTGAAGATTAAGTCCTTAACCATGTTCACTTTTGATGGGAAAATGGAATTAATGAGCTTTTTAAAATGGAATTGTTGACTGCTATTTTATATTTATTTATATAAATTGTTAGCTGAGGTAAAACTTGCATTGCTGGCTATTTATATAAAACTTAAACCAAAATTAAGTACTATATATGTTCACTTTTAAGGTAATAGTGGATTTGTTAAATGTAATGCTATTTAACATACTACTTTAGATTTTGTAGTGTGCTACATTCGATAACTGTTTTTCTATTAAAAGGGGTAAACCTTTAATAATATGCACTAGTTATCATGTATATCATGTACTTACATTTTACAAAATAACAGCATGCTTTAGGTTTTGATAGCGAATTTATTTAAACTTTACACGTTTGGTACTTAATGGTGAACAAGTACCTTTAAATTACTGAGTTCACAAACAATAAAATTACATGGTTTCCATTACTTTAACTTAACATTAATGATAATATATTCAAACAGTTGTGTATGATCAACGTTTTAAACTTTACTTATTAAATACATGTAACGTTTTAAACTTTGTTAATTAAATACATGTATAAACGAGCACTTTACGTAATAAATACAATGTTCCATAAACAACTTAGTGTACAGTCCTAGCAAATATATTTACTGTGGTATTTACAAGATTGTATTAAATTAAATATTTAACATTTAGCAAACACCTTCTTATAATTCTGAATTTATAAAGGGTATATTATATTTGAAATTTCAGTATGTTCAAGGTGTTGCTTAAAGTGCATTATGTTAAGAAAAAAATATGATGTCATTGGATTTCAAACTGAACGCCGGAGTGTATTACATCAAAACTGATTTAATTTACACTTACTTACTCATTTAGGCCATCTGAAGCGGATATTTTTGCTTTGAATGCTTTAAAAAAATCTCTGTTTTTGTTCATCATAATATTTTGAATTTAAACTGGCTTCAATATTTGTATTTATTTGAAACAATTGAACCTTTTTGAAATTATTTAACTGTTCTATTTTGTGTGGATAAAGAAGGACATACACAACTAAGCTTGTAGTGTTTTACAACCTTATTGCGATTTCTTCCTGCTTTGAATGACGATGATATGACTCTGAAAACTATATAATGATGCCATGTCGCTTAAGCTTCTTAATAAAAACGAGATGTTGTTTTTGTATGCTTTATGTTTTCTTCATTGTAAGTTGTGTACATTGTTCTTTTACTTGAATAATTCTGAGTTAAATGTGAAGAGCTCCATGAACCGGGCTAAACCCATAGTGCTTTGTCATTGACCGTTCCAATATAAAGAAGTGAAACTCCAGAAGCTCCAGCAGTATTGCATTTCTATCATACACACCTTCGTGGTCCTTTATTTTTGGAAAGGAACCAATTTCCAAAACAGTACAGTACGGCACAAAACGAAACATATACACATAGTAGAATAAAGCTGGGGTCACCGCCTTGGAACGGTCAATGCTGAGCACTGGGGGTTTAAACCGGTTATAGAGCGCTCAACCTCACACTTTGCCCAGCAATATTCATGATACATATAAGTGTAAATAAAATCTTGTCTAGTGCATATATTTTGTGTCTCACTGTTTGGGAATTGATTTCTTTCCATAAATGAAGCACCACATTGTATAATTAGGGTTTTCTCTACTGTTTGTGCTTCTGAAGTTTCACTTTATGAGTATATATTAGTATCATTATTTTTGTTAAATAACTTTAAGCTAATTTTTATTACTTTGTGTTATTTATTTATAATTTATAAAGTGGCTATATCCTGAGCTATATTGTATTTATCCCACTTTGACAGTTCAGCTACTAGCTGAATCAATTCATACCTCTGAGTCAAAATGATAATACTGTTGCTTTGAAATTATCATAGCGCCAGATTGAATGCCTTGGTTTTTTTGCAGCAATATAATTTTACACTGCATATCTTAGCAACAAACATATTTCATATTGTTTTACAGGTCAATAGCTAGATTTCATGTTGTTAACAAACTAATGAGACGTTGAGTCTTTGATCACATAAGGATTTAGGTAGAAAGAAGATGATATTTAGACCATGTTTTCTAGTGCCTAAGAGAGGATAAAACGCAGGTTTACTCCGTGCATTTAAGCTTGACTTCAATATTCGCTTATTTATAATATCAAAGCACTGAAGGCACTGCATTTGTTCGCTGTTGTATAATCTTAGACGCAACTCAGTTTTCAAAATTATGTTATAGCTTTTTATATCGCAAGTTTGAAACGACCACAACCCATTCAAATTTATAAAGAGTGTGTCTTTAAAGCACAGGTCGAGATGTGTGTTTTTTTCGCCAAATCATTGATACAGCTAATCAGTGTGCACAGGCATATCTTATTTGACATGCATTAAGCCCCGTTTTCCCTGAAACTCGCTCACAAATAATAAACCACGTTTAGAAACGGAAAACTATTTTAAACCATTATTTTCTGAAAACAAAATGCTCGGGTTGCTTTTATTTTAAATATCTAGTAAATAATTCAATCATCAAACTTTTTTATGATAGAGGAATATCAATTTTTAAAACGTTTTATATAAGATTTGTTTAAAGCTAATTTAATAGATCCTCTTAACAAAGAAATAATTTAAGATTGTTATTAATTTCTGCTTTATTTGCAGTTACATTGCATTAAAGTCAACCATGCTCATTGCAAGTATTTGCTAGAATGGTACATATAAATACGATATCGTATTGAATGTATAAAACAAAACAAATAATGTTTCCTCTTGCAATTGCATAACAAGATGTAAAAGTAATTTTAATTAGTACCTACACGTAAACGAATCTTATATTATAACGACCGAAATAACAATGGAAAGTGAACATGATGTATATACTTTGTGTATTAATTTTATTTAAAAAAAATAGTTGTGTGTATGTGGTGTTTTCTTTGTCACATTTATTAACATCCATTTTATAGCCATTGTTTTTTCATCAATCAGTAACCAAGTTAACAAGAACCAATTACCTACTTAATTCATTGTCAAATTTGACTGGCATGTCACTTGTTTTGTTGTATTTATTCAATTTGTAAGATTATTAATTGTACACATTTGTAGGTTAGTCTCTATTATATTTTATTTTATTATATTTGATATATTTCTATTATCTTCTAGCTAACTGTACATAATAAGGGCCAGTTGTGCCACCCTCATATATTATTAAATGCGTAGTACATGTTTAATATACAATTTCGATATAGCTGGGTTTGTATTACCTTCTGAATACTGTTTGTTTGGTCGTCATGGCTTCTAATTTTGGAAATTTTGCTGAGAACCATTTTTGGTTTTGATACTCCTAAGATTGCAGTATTGGAAGAACAATGAAATATATTGGGAGTAAGTAACTCCCAAAATCGTTTTAATGCAAAAACCTGCGTCGCAGTGACGATTCAACATAAGTATCCCCAACACCACGAAAAACGATAAAAAATAAAAAATCAACAATAACAAAAGTTTGTGTGTACACATCTGGAATTAACGGTTTTAAGTAACTGGAACATGGTTATAAGCATTTATTATCTCGAACACGTTTCTCGTATTGCCCAGTTTTATTCTTTTTTTATTATTTATTAAATGTTGCTCTGCAAATATGCATATTTGGTTCGCTGTATGAAATTATGTTCAAACCTTTCCTTCTAAGCTTATTTTGTTTTTATTGTTTGTGCTGTTTTTCATATATCTATTTGAACGTAAATGTGTTTCTTTTCTGAATGTATATATTCTGGAATATAATAAATCTTGAAAAAGGTAAACATTTGTTAAAATGTGACCCATAACATTCACATCAGATTTGATTACATCTGAGTAAATTTTCTAAGAAAAAATATCATGAATATCAATTTAAATGTACGGGAAATGCGTGCATTATGATTTAACAAGTTTTTTTGTAATTGATCAAAAAAAGAAATAGGTGAATCTGCTAAGAGAATGTGTTTAGTGGTAACATAAGCAGGTCCAGTACGATATGGCTGTCACAATGGTTGAGTGTCTGCAAGTGCTAGTCAGAACTGTACTTTCATCTGTCACCATGACATTAAAAAATAACTTCTAACTATGTTTGACATGAGAAGACGACGAGTCGCAAGTTCAAAGATGATGATGATAAAGTTCAAATGTGGGTAAAATGCAGCTTGTCAATAACTTCAGCATACATTAAAGAATAATCGTGCAGATCCGGCGTGTTTCGTGTTATACCCGTCCCCCACCCACCGTTGCTAAAACGTAAAGGGCGCAGTGAGAGGTATTCAGTCAATTATGCGCATAAAACAACAATCTTGTCTGGACTAGAGCTTCATCATTCACCATTCGTCGCGCACTTTTAAAATTCCACATATAACATATCATTGCTACTATTGAACATTATATGGTATCGACATATTACTTGTTTGGCCTGTCTTTAAAGTTTTAAGACCAATGCTACACTTAAAGTTCAATGCTAAAATATAGGCACGATAAAGTAATGATGCATCTTTATCATTTTAACGGCCCGAGCCCAAAGGTAAAGGGCACACTCATTTATTAATAGTTACAAAATAAGTTTAAGTTTAATAACGGGCTTGATATGTTGCCGACAGGCATATATAAAGTTTAAGCCATTTATGTATTTCATACGAAATAGTGCATGCAAAGAACATTGTGTATGTATCGCATCTCTTTACATGATTACTGAAAATCAATTGTTAGCGCTAAATAAATAACAACAATCTTATATCTGAATATGAAATTTCTTTACGTTATCCAATACTAAAAGTTGATTTCAACGAACACCCTTAAAAAGTCTGTGGACTACAGCGCAGTAATTATTTCATAATAAGATATGTTTTTCATGTGGTGCATTAATAAATTGTATTTAACAATGCATTCAATGCAAAAACAGTGTCTTCACTTCATTACTCTAATTTGTAATGGTAGTTGTATGATCATAGTTGATGTTGCTGTCGAGTTATAATTCAGTTTTAGCAGACAGACGGACAGACAGACGGACGAATGGCGCACTGTTAGCGAAATATGTATGCCATGTTTCAATCATTTAGTCTTATTTACTGTTAATGTTATCATAACATTTTGGTATTGTTTGTTATTAACTAACAGTGGCATGACCTTTGATGTTTTGGAAAATTAAAGCCCATGCATAATTCACGTTTGTAACAATGCAGTTCTATTCGATCGTGTATTGCTTCTTCTGCACAACAAAGCTGTTGAAGGGGGGGGGGGTATTCTAATTTCGGGACGTCCATCAAGCTGTCCTGGCGTTCTCACCTCCGGTAGTTGGATTTCTTGTCTTGAACATATTTTGAAACTAGTGTAGGTATCAATTTAAACTGTCATAGGTAGAAAGTGCAGTAAAGCGTTACTTTCATATGTTAGAAATGTATGCCCTGTGTTTATTTGTACATTTAATATGTGTAAGAATTATATTTGAAAACTAAAAGAGGTTCAATGTCTAAACTTGATTTGTATATAGATCTCATTCGCAAAAAAAATGCCTTGCCCAAGAGCCATAACTCTTGCTCTCAAATGTTTAGATTTATAGCCCTTTGTTTATGTTTATACTAAAATGTCGTCCATAACCTATTTCGAAAGATAAAAGAGGCAGCAACTTCAAACTTCATTTGTATATGTCAATGGGCAGTGCACAGAAGCAATAACTCTTGTTGTCATATATTCAGATAAAAATAAATAGATTTATTGTCCGTTGTTTATTTATAACATCAAATTAGAAGAGGAGATTCATCGCAAACTATGGGAAGTATAAACTTAAAATTGTATATGTAGAGCTATCTCAATATCTAACTCCTTTTTTAATGATTTGCCCTTGTGAATTGTATGCTAAAAGTTTGTCCATGGCATATCTTGATTATAATATAAGGGATCAAGATAAACTTCATACGTAGAAAGTGAGCAATCTTGAGAAACCAGATCTTAAAACTCAACTGACAATGACCAAAGACAAACTAAACCATACATTATTTAAGCAAGTGTTGTAACACGAACAGATCTGATTTTCCGGACTATATAGTCGTTTTCACAACAGAACATACGCAATATATATTGTGTTGTGAAACATCTGCTCAACATGTTTAATTTCCGTTAGAGATATTATAGGATATCATAATATACAATACATGATTAACATCACGAACATTTGAATATATGAAATGATATCAAGACATTTATTATACTTGCACATATCCTGTATTATGCTTTACCCATCCGTTATAACCAATTAAGATTACATAATGGTTTTTAAGTATGACAACATGTCATACATAAGATAGCATAAACTATTATAATGATGTTAGCTGTAACGAATACGTGTTTTAATAATGAGCAAACTAGTTAGAAACTTCGTTTAATATGGTCACCAGTTACTCTTTGTAAAACCTGCTCGTATCTGTTTTGTAATTTCACTCTTGCAAGTCTGTCCAACAAAAAGCTTAGCTCATGTGGCAAGGATATATAGTGTAAAAATGGCACTCATATATGCATTCACGATATTCGGATAGTATGTCACAATCAATAATTTCCTCAGGGGCGCAATTGTTATATACGGTTCTTTAAACTGTACGCAACTCTCATCAGCGTTTGACATTCCTTAAGATTTCGGATCCTTGATTTATATCCAACCCACGGGTCATTGGAAAGAGAAAATAACATTTTTCAATGAGAGAAAATAGTCAATGTGCTTGAGTCTATTTTGAAAATTTTGATTGCATCTGTAACACAATACAATTTGTCAAATTGCACTTGGTCACCCGTCGCCTTATTCGTGAGGAGATATATGCTTAGTATTTTATATTTTATACCGTTGTTTTCATTTAGCATTTTTGTAATATATTTGAAAAATATTATGCATGTGCGTTGTTTAAATGAATTGTCGAATTTTGTTATTTATGTTAAAAATGTGATTAAAAAAACGTATACACGTTTATACATTTACTATTTTATGATCAAAGTACAGCAGAGTCGTTTGACACGGTTCACCTTATGTTATTCTTTCTCGTTGATCAATGTGAGTTAATGTAAATATAGAGAGCACAGGAAATTTTCTTGAATAGCACTTATGTATGTTTCAGCACATCAGAACTAGAGCATTTCACAAGTGTGGTTTATGTATGAATGTGATGAACTTATGAAGTGGCCGAAATCAGGAAGTCGGAATGTTCTCTAAGTGGTAGGATGAAACGCAATATGAGGAAAGTCATTCAAGAAAGCAGTGACTTTATCTTAAACGTTTGTAGTAAACCACTTAGCCCACAAAACATCAGTAATTTATATTGGGTTGAACTGTTTGTTATCACAGGCGAATGAATAACTGTGATAAACTGTGCAAGTTGTTAATCTTTTTTGGGTCATATTACATGTGAATCGTTTTGATTTGTTTTGGTCAAAATTAAAGTGATTTTTTTCTAAAAACCCTCAATGTTTTATAGTTGCGGAAAGGCTGTAGATATAAAACAACAGCTACGACACAAAGTAACTTCTATAATAATAGGTTAAACTTGACAAATAATTTAATTCTCATCCGACAATGGATAATGTAAGTCAGCGTTGTTTATAATCAGTCAGGTTTAGTTTTGTTCGGCACAGAATATCATAAAATTACACGAGATAGCATAGCAAAGTATAGCAAGGCAAATCATGGCGGAACATAGCCAAACATAGCATATTATAGACTTGCATGGAATAGCTTTACATAGTTAAGCAAACGGTAGCATAGCATAGCATACCGAGGCAAAGCATACCATGGATTGACATACCATAGCAGTGCATAGAAAAGCATAACATAGCATAGCATAGTATTGCGTTGCATAGCGTAGCAAAGAGTAGCAAAGCATAGTGTAAGCATAGCATTAGCAAAACATATAGAGGATATTTGTTCAGGTCAGTTTAAGATCGTTTGTTATTTCACGAGTGATCATCGAAAATATATTTTTACAAGTGGCGCAGCCACGAGTGAAAATATTATTTTTCGATGATCACGAGTGAAAAAACAAACGATTTTACACTGACTTGAACAAATTTTCGGTTTCTTTTATGCCCCTTTTCCAAGTAAATAATTAAGAGCTGTTTCCCTCTCGCCGAAAAGTTACCCTTTCTCCCGTGGCGTGCCTCAATACATTGAAATGACGTCATTTTGTTAACGAAATGACGTCATTATTCAAGCGAAAATTTGTTATTTTCAACGGTGAAAATAAGAATTTGTTTATTTTCACTGCTATTATTTTACTGCAGGAATGTCATATTTTATCATTTGGTATAAAAGAAAGTATAGCAAAACATAGCAAATCTGAGCATAGCATATAATTGCATAGCATTGCAAAAATAGCATAGCGTAGCGTAGCATACCATATCATAGCATAGCATTAATATAGCAATAGCATAATCATTTGCATAGTAAAGTATAGCCTAACAAAACATAACATATCATAGCAAAGAATAACATAGTATTGCATAACTTATCATAGCAAAGGGCAGCATAACGCAGTGAAACATACCATAACATACCACATAACATATATGTGGATAATGATGATGACGATGATGATAATTAATGATGAAGAATGAAAATAATGATAAAAGTGACATTTGTGCTGTTGATGTACTATGGTGTTGAACACCGTAGTTGTTTCGAGACCAAATTGCAGTAGTACATAGTATGGCACATCAAACCACAGCAAAATATAGCCTGCCTATCTGTCTATTTAACAGATGCCTTCAGAAACGGGGAACCAGTGATCAGTTGTGCTTTATCATATGATATTTCATGGACGGTTTTTATAGGGATTAATAAGCAAACAAGTTTAGCGCGTCACTATTTGAATGGCAAATTCGTCATTAACTATACTGATCAGGCCGTTGATCATTTGACCATCGTTGTGTGCTCTATGACTTTCGGAGACCTAACGTTGGTTGATACGTCAATACTTTATGTTCAAGGTAAGAACATTATTGGTAGTTTTCGTTTTCTGGATAAATACGCTAACATTTTATAACAGCAAATTAACTCTTTTTGTCCATTTTTACCATTATTTACTAATTTAACTCTCGATCGACTTGAAAGTACAGAAACGTTAAGTGAAGACTATTGAAGCCGTTGTATAAACCCATAGCACGTCATATTAATGCTTAAACGAGAAGGACGAATTGACAATTGCCGATGGTTTGTCAAAGATTTCAAAACATTGTATATACAGAAGCAAACTAATATCTCATACGTATACACATACTGCAGAACCGGTTTTGCAAATCAGTTGTCATTATTTGAACTCGAGAAAGTGTTAGAAACGCGAACAGATAATTAAGAGTATTACCTACGTCTTCGATCAAAAAGCTTACAACACGTGGATCGCTTACATAATGTAAAAATACGGTCTTATTAGCACATGTCCAAACGGCATCGATTTTTATGCGTTAAACGTTTGATCCAGACGACATAGATTCAAACACCGGTAAGAACAGATAAGAATCTTAAACTTTCATTTCACTCCGTGAACAATTACTGAAGCATACAGGATATTATTCATGTAACTGTTATCCTCGATGTGTGTCTCTTAGAAAAGAAATGGCACAAAAACAGATTTAGCCACTGAAACTTGGCAAAAATGGTTGTGTCCGCGAATCATGCCAAGCAAACTGATTTCATCAAGATACACTTACCAAAGAGTCATGTCCTGAATACGATGGATATCATACGCGGTTGTACCGATAGCAGGGGCATACAGTCAGACTCAAAACAAAGGTAGATTATTTGCCACTTATACATGTATATGGTTAGAACTTAACTGTGTTTTCAAGGTGATCGACAAGTACTACGCCTCGGTGGTATGCATTTCCTGGTGAGTTTTGTGGGGTCAGTGGGAACGCTTATGGCAAAAAGTGGGTTGGAAGAGCTGGTTGAGTCAACATTTGCTGGAGACTCCAAACTCCTTAATGGGAAGAACTATCCACATAATGCACGGGCATTACGAATAGTGAAAGAGGAATTGCTGCGCAAGGTATTCACTGACAATAATGTTCATACATTTGATGAAATAGAAATCCATCTTAACAACATACCATCTGCCAGTCGTACGTCTAAATTGTGGGTTGATTGTTTCATTTAGGCAGTATTTCTTATAATGATTGATGTGTGTTCGAGCAGAAAGAGAAGGTGATTGGCCGCTGTACTTGGCATCAGTTAAGCTGATGTCCCATACTTCTTTGCCGCTGCACACCCAAACGATGGGAATTATAGGTTCAACACTTAAACCTGAAACTCTTAAGGTTTTGAGTTTGAGCCTGCATATTTACAGAATGATGGAAGACGATCTGCGAGAAATGAGCAGTGCAAATTTAGTGGACACTGGTGAACAACAAAAAGAAGAGAAGCGGGAGAGGATTAATGCAGATTATAAGGGCAAAGCAGGTGTTCGGAGAAAGTTTACAGAATGTTTTGATCCGTAAAACACGCATCCACCCAGTCTAGTGAATATTGCGACTGGAATAATAGTCCCAACGTCTGCTTATGTTGATCAAGCAATAGATATTGTTAAAAACCCATATGGTGGAATTTGAAAACTTATGGCCAGGCACTTTTTATGGGTCAATAACTAAAAAGGTTGAAACCCAGGTTTTGTCTAGAAAGCACATTAAGGTTGCAGACACCAACGTGTATTACATCAATCTGATTCATTCAAGAGTGATGGATTACAAGCTAGTCCTAGGGAAATTAACATAAGCCATATACTAAACCGTGAATTGGCTACAGTACCTGCTATGTGTACTGAAACAGCGGAACTAAGAATAGGGAAAACCAAATCGGCGCTAAGGAATCCATTAAAAGTAGAAGTGTCTGATCGGCACATTGGAAGCCAGATCACATGTTCAGTAATAGATGGATCTGCTGACCTGACCTAAGATGGAAAAATACATGACTATATTGACAGATTTAAGTATTATATAAGACAAAATCTGAATAAATGTGATGTCTACCTAGTGTTTGACCGATACATGGATTTCAGCACCAAGAGTGTAGCGTGGGCAGGTAGACAATTCGATATCTCAAGGGTGTACAAACTAAAGGGTGACTAGTCATTACCACCAAAGAATGTTATACTAGGTGTCACTGAGAACACACAGCAGCTGATCTGTCTGATTTGTAAAGCTGTATGCACGAATAAAGCATTTCACCTCTTGTGCACTCAAACACACACGTTGGTCGTTACAGGAGATCATGAAATATATAAATTTGTCATAATCAATCGAGCTGATTTAAAAACCAACAACGACGAAGCTGACGTTATTATGATAAGGTAAATGGTTGGTGCTGTAGAAGCAGAACACATTGGCATTCATGTGGTAGCTGATGATATAGACGTGTTTTTTGTACCATGACTATGTTGTCCTGAAACTTTCATTATTGGTCATCATGGAATCATAAGTGATAGAAAGAGCAGTTATAGACATTCACACGACAGACCTACTTGCTGTCTGCTCACGCTATCTCTGTATGCGACACTGTTGCTGGATATTTTGGTATCGGCAAGGGTACAGTTATTATGATGCTGAACGCAGGCAACTCCATGAGACTGTTAAGCGATATGACAGCTTGTATGAAAGAAGTTGTGAAGGAAGCGACCAGATTTGTCTCAGCTTGCTATGGAAAGCCTGATACAGAGGAAATGTCTATTACAAGACAAACCCTTTGGGCAGCCAGGGTAGGCAAGTCGGGTATGTCTATGCTAACGCTAGCAAGCTTG
>VMBQ01006784.1:7304-18255 GCA_007657795.1 Dreissena rostriformis | reverse complement strand
AGTCCGGACACAGTGGCGCCGTTGAAAATGCACTAATTGACCCTATGACCTAGTTTTTGACCCGGCATGACCCATATTCGAACTTGGCCTATATATCAACTAGATGCAACTGCTGACCAAGTTTGGTGAAGATCGGATGAATACAATTTGAAATAGAGTCCGGACAAAGTGGCCCCTTTGAAAATGCACTTATTGACCCTATGACCTAGTTTTTGACCCGGCATGACCCATATTCGAACTTGGCCTAGATATCAACTAGATGCAACTGCTGACCAAGTTTGGTGAAGATCGGATGAATACAATTTGAATTAGAGTCCGGACAAAGTGATGCCTTCCGCCCGCCGCCCGCCCGCCAAGGGGTTTCACATAATACGTCCCGTATTTTATACGGGCGTATAAAAATCTTTAAATTTATGCTTTTTCTTTTCCAGTAAAGTACAATTTACAAACTTATATATATATATATTTTTAACATAACTAATTCAGCTGTGTTGCGCGAAAATATGCAGCCAGCATACCTCCAGAACAGCCTGTGCATTCGCGCAGTATGGTCAAGATCTATCCTTATTGCTATTGAGACCACAAAACCTTGTGTGACTTTATAGCGGACAGGGAACCTCCCGACCAGATTTAGCAAATATGTAGGCTGGTCTGGAGCCATGCTGACCACAAACAGCATAAGACCCATTTTAAAATGTGGCTGCTCAAGTGTGGACTCACGTGTGATCTGGTCGAAGACAGGCAGTGGAGCACTTGTAGCGCAGACAGGGTAGAACCAAGGGTATGTCTATATTGTCATTGATCTTGAACAGGGAACCAGGCTTTCTGGAATGTGAGAACCAAGGGTTAGTAATCTCAATAGTGGCAATGCTGTTAAATTGGGAACCAGGCTTTTCATTTGGTTTCTCCCTAGGCGGTTTTAGCACAGTGGCACCTAAGCTTCCAAATCTGTGTTGCTGGGACACTTGATTTTCTGATCATGGTTATTAAGCGCTTGAAATTTTAACAAGTGCTTGCAAGCTCTGATCCCACTGTAATTTGAAGTTTGTTAACGACCAACAAATCACTTAAGCAATAATCGCAATAGGTCAAGGTCAAAATGAAGTCAGGCTGCAAAATCTTGTGTATTGATAGAGTTCAATGAAAGTATCCAAGATTTGTACGAAACA
Source organism: Dreissena rostriformis (assembly GCA_007657795.1). NCBI lineage: Eukaryota > Metazoa > Mollusca > Bivalvia > Myida > Dreissenidae > Dreissena > Dreissena rostriformis. The sequence goes on along the minus strand of VMBQ01006784.1, from coordinate 17,086 downwards.
GAATTGATGTTCACGAAACGGGTTAATGTGGGTTAACCTCGTACAGACAGATGGACAAAAGGGCAAATCGCTCTACCCCTTCTGGCATCAGTATTTGGGATTAAAAAAAAGAATGTAATGGACATCTGTTGTTTTTGTTTTAAGATATAATTTACGGCAGATTGGTAGGTTTTATAAAATGTTGGTATGTACGTTTGTAAGGTTACAATTAGACTACTTTACTTGAAAAGCGTTTTCCAACCATTTCCAGAATGGAGACTGTTTCATTAAGGTAGAAAAATATAGAAAATAGAAAACCAGCAAAGCCACATGGACAATAGATGTTATTTGGTGAGAAAAACAATCTGCTAATTGACATGTTCTTTAGGTAAAAACACAAAATCATTGGGTATTATCTATTATATTGTGATTCATATTTGAGTGACCGCAAATAGTTTGCCAATATGTGAATATCCATGTTACACAAGTTCACACAAAAGTGAAAGTTGTTTGTACCTTGGGATTAGTTAAGTTCAGAAAAGGGCCTTTTTTCAGCAAAATCAACATGAACCAATATAAATGAGTGAAAACCAACATAAACTTACAGAATGGAAATCCTGTATAAACCAGACTTATCACTAAGAAGCAAATGCAATGGAAGCTATAGCATTCTTGGATTTTGTCGTTTAATTCAGGTTTTCCTATTTACAGAGTGTTAATACTTTGCTTGTTGTTAATGTCAACAATTAAATAAAGGTTTTCAAGCAGTTTTCATTTTAATCTTAAGTCTGCTGTAGAGGATATTGAATACTAAATCAATCCTGTTTTATAAGGTTGCCGTGGTGTAGTGGACATGTTAGCGAACAGGAGGTCACGGGTTTGATCCCCACTGTGGGAGTTTTCTTTAGATCTCCCCCATAGACACCAAGTACTGGTTCTAGTCCCAGGAATCGGACTCAAGATCGTTTCAAAAAAGTAGTAGGGTTTAAAATAAGGTTAAAACTAAACTTATCCTGTTTTATGAAACTTACTTTGCCTCGGATGAGAACCTCTTCAAATGGAGGGAGAGAATGTTGGGCAGCACATCATAGTGTATGGAGCGTTCGGCCTCTGTGTAGGTGTTGCACTTCTCACAGCGGTACTTGTTCTCCTGCTGTAGCTTCTCTACCTCCGTGGACGCCTCTATGAGGTCCAGTAGGCTGTGGGTGGGGGGCGTGGCTTCATGCCCGCCTGTAAATGGGTAATTATTTGAGCCCTGTTCTGGGGAAACTGGGCTGAATGCATGTGCGTTAAGTGTCGTCCCAGATTAGCCTGTGCAGTCCGCACAGGCTAATCAGGGACGACACTTTCCGCCTTAATTGGATTTTTGTTTCAAAGAAAATTCATATTAACAAAAAATTCCATAGAAGTGGAAAGTGTCATCCCTGATTAACCTGTGATAACTGCACAGGCTAATCTAGGACGACACTTTATGCACATGCATTTAGCCCAGGTTTCAAAGAACGAGGCTCATTTTTAATTTTGTACTAAATGACTGCCATCAAAATTAGCAATCCTGTAACGTCAGTCAGAGTTCATTAGCTTCTGCTTTTTCTTCAAAATTCCTTCCTTTACGTTCACCTAAACATTAAGATTATTCAAATGTGAACGTTTGAGTGAGATCCAACCAGAAGATAAACAGGAGTTCAAAACACAAACTTCGGGACTTACGCACAAATGAAAAGCTGAATGCCTCCCACTGCGTGGGACAATGAACAAAGTTTACCAAAAATTTGACTAATTTTCTCAAAAGAAGTCATCCTGCCATTTTTCAGCCCCCCCGCCATTTTTTTAGTCTGTTGAGTCTGGCAGAATCCCTTCTTGTCACAATAATAAAAGTATGTTGCCTTTTTTTATCGCAAGCAATTTATTAACAACACAGGTGTTTGTACACACACATTATATAACCCATGTCTTCTGAAAAGTGGTATAAATTGATAAAACCTTCCCAATCTATTAATCTTACACTCTATTTATGACACTCATTTGCATACGCGTTCTCATTGGATGAATGGTTGGTTGTAGTAATACAATATCCTTCTTGGTCTAGATTTTATCGATAATTGACACTGGGGTGGATTTATTTGGCAAAGTAGGAAATCTTTGTCTGGAAACACATGCATTTGCAAATGAAAATGATTGTGTCCTTAAATCTAACCCGGAATATTATGGCATCCTTTAAGCAAAAGTACTCGTACAAATATGTGTGTTTACCATTTCAGAGAACTCTGAAAACATGTTATATTTCAGGGCTTTTTTTCCCATATTTGTGAAGCGGCCTTGGCCCCCTCATTTTGTTAACAAAATTAGTTACAAACTGTTCAAAATTGTGAAAAACGAGTCTTGAACTGTTTAAAATTGTGAAAAAAAACTTTTTGAAAATTGTGAAAATTTAAATTGCAAACTTCTTAAAAAAATAATAAATTTGAGTTGCGAACTTCTCAAATTTGTGAAAAACAGCTATTCTCTATGAAGGAAAAGAATTCCTGTATTTCAAACAAATGACAACTCTACTTACCATCAGAGTCCGTGTCTAAGGCCTCAATGCGGACTGGCACACTGATATCATGGAACTCTTCATTTCTCTCCCAAGAGGTCTCACACACAAGGCACTGTGTGCGCAGCATCATAGTTCCCTGAAATACAAAATAACTGAGCAACCTTTAACAAAAGCATGCATTGCAGTGGCATAGTGGATACGGTGTCCGCCTAGCGATCGGGAAGTCACAGGTTCAATCCCCACAGTGGGAGTGTTCTTTAGATCTACCCAAAGACACCATGTACTGGTTCTAGTCCCAGGAAACCGACTCGAGAGCGTTTCAAATAAGCCTAAGGCTTTCGATGCAATCCAGTTAAAATAAATAGGTTTAAACTTAAAGCATACATGCAATAAATCAGGCAGAAAATGCGCTGCTGAAAAACACAGGGACTGGGGCGGGGTGGCGAATACTTTGCTCTTTCCTCCATATTTTGTGATATACTTACTTGTACTAGAACTGTCTTAACAGAGTNTGTCCAGGTCCCTGTTTCTAAAAGCGCTGAAAGTCACCCTACCATATGCCCTTTTTATTTGAAATTGTGATGAACATGTTAAGCCCCCAAATTGTGACAATACAGGTATAATTATCATCCCAAAAAAAAGAAAAGAAAAGAAATATAAAACAAAATCAAATAAATCATACATCTTCTTTCACTTATGTTTTGAAAACATGAGAACCGTGAAGAAAACACATATGCAAACACTTTTTTGATCCATCTGATAAGTAATTTAACAAGTTAAGGCAGACACATTTTGTAAAATGCTACATGTACATCTTTGAATTTGTGAATTGTACCCTTAAAAAGCACACAAAACAAGGAAAAAAACACTTTTAAAAAAGGAGGTTTTTCTCAAACTTTTTATTTTAAAGACCTGATATACCTGAAAATTCCTCTCCACCATGTCAAATTTAGATCTGCTTTTCACTGGAGAGTTGAGCATTTCAGTGATGGCTCTTTTCATTTCCTCGTCAAATTTAATATCCTCCATCATGGAATTAGACCGCAGCTTTAAGTAGTTGTTGGAATCCTTTCGATTGCCACTTTTCATGGGACTCATTTGGCTGTCTGCATATGCAGCACTGACCGACCTGCCACTGCCCGTCAAAACATGATCACAATTTTCCAGTTTCACTACAGGATTGAGCGTAATGTGAGGAACAACATGTTCAGGTTTATGGATGAAAACTTCCATTTCAGAAGTATCTGTTGTCTCTTCTTCCTTAGAGCCCACAGATTCAGTTTCTTGTTTTATGTTAACATCCTTTTCTCTGTTGCAACCATTTAAATCAGTGTTGAAATGACCTTCAGCGCAGGAGGCATTCTGACTGACGTTCTCCGTATTTTCATGTTTATTACCAAGGTTAACGGTGGGATTCATTGAAAAGTCAAGTTTAGACTTCACTGACTGAACCATGGCATGAGACTTAGATGAAAGAGCAAGTTTTGACACTGGGAGTTTATCACAGCCTCGGACAAAATCTGACTTGGTTTTTCTCGGTGACCGTCTGGGCGAACTACGTATAAGTTTTTCTTTCTTTTTCTGCATAACAATATCTTCATCATCCGAGTCGGACTGTGAGATATCTTTAGAAGCTATTGAATTCAGAAACACAGAAAAGGCATCTTGGAATGACCTTTGATCACCAGTTTCAGTTTTTAAGAGATCACCATTATCAGTTTTTAAAGTATCCTTATTGGCATGGAAAGCTTTTTCAACAGTTTCTTTTTCAGGTTTTTCAGATTCATTTGCAGTCTTTGCACACTTCTTTTCTTCACCAGTAACTGATTGTTCCAATTCCTTCATTTCTTCAAAGAGATCCTCTGAGGTTTTCTTGAAAACTGCACCCTTCATTCCTAATCGCTTTTTTTCGTAGGTCCTTAAAGAAAAATCTTCTGCAGAATGGCTTACTTTATCCACATCTGTTGTACATCTATCTTCATCTTTTGTACCATCATTTCTTGACTTTTCTCTTGCCCTCTTATTGCTGGCTGTTATATCATATGGTTTCGCCCTTCTGCTTTTCCTTGCTTCTTTTGTTTTTTGCTTATTTGCTACATGTACAGGACCAACATTATTTTCTTGATCATCTTTGTCCTTATTACCATTCTCAATGCTGTCTTTCGTATCTACACCATTCATGTCTTTTGTATACACACCATTCATGTCTTTTGTATCTACACCATTCATGTCTTTCGTATCTACACCATTCATGTCTTTTGTATCTACACCATTCATGTCTTTCGTATCTACACCATTCATGTCTTTCTTACCTACACCGTTAAGAGCATGTGGTTCCAAGCTTGCACTTGGCAGCCTCATTTCACCTACCACCTCATCTATCATCCCAGCAGTGTCTGCCTCATGAGGTATCTGAACCGCCTTGGTCGGAGATTTCACAGCCTTGATTTCTTTGTAAGGCTTTACAAACAATTCTTTGTCAGGCTTTACAAACAAATCTTTGTCAGGCTTTACAAACAAATTCACTTTCACTTTGTCCACTTCAAGGCCATGGCTTAAGCAGTCTCTGCGATCAACACTTGCATCTTCTGGCTTTGTTATTGTTAAGGCTTTTCTTCTTTCTATATCTCTAGCTTGATCTAAGAACCTTTGCATCACAGGGTTTGCATGGATATTTGGAGAAAACTTGCTCGGCAGCAGCGCATAAAACTTCTGAACTTCTTTCTCGGCATCTTGCAGATAACACTGAATACATCTCAGGAACTCCTGGGCATCATGCTGCATGTATCCCTCATACATCGGATTCAGTTCTCTGAAAACAAGCAACATAAGTGTTTGTGAAACAAAATGCCCCCCCCCCCTACTGCACTTTGCAGCCGCACATCAGCTTCACACATGGATTTTATTGAAAATTGTTAAGTCTCATGTCCGTAACTTCGTCAAAAATCAATGGACCAGAATGAAACTCAAACTTAATCACCAAGTCATGCCGGTAGACTCACACACCCCAAAAAAGGTCAGTATCTGAAAATGTCTCCATTTTTTTCCGGAAAAGTGTTATTTTAAAGAAAATTCCAAAGTCCAAGATACTGTCACTTTGCCAAAAATCAATGGACCCGAACAAAACTCAAACTTGAACTGTTACTCATGCACGTAGACTCACACACAAAATATCAGGTAAATATCTGGAAGCGTTTAAGGAAAAACTCCGGAAACGGATAGCGAACGAACAGACAATGTGGCTGCTTTATGCAATTCTACCAGGGGCATAAAACATGATCTGAATTTAATAACATATATTTGATATTTATGGGGACTTGACCTGTCATACGGGAATTTCTTCACTTTAATTAAAGTTATTATGACTTTTGCATTGCATGTGACCACAATCACAAATTGAAAACCTACTTTGTGTCTGTACAATTTTTACACCCTGATATAAATGTATGTAATTCATTAAGAAATGATTTCTGCCTATGTTAACTATGAAAGCTCTAGTGGTATCACGGTGACACCATTGGTAATTTAATTTCAGATTGACTTACTTTTCAGTTTTTGACAATGCTAAAAGCAACATATTTTACTAACCTTAAAAACTGATTTCGCCAACCCTGATTAAATTCTTTAGAAAATTTCATGTATCTGCTGTTCATAAAAGGTGCCTTGTTTTGAGAAAACTGGACTTAATGCATGTGCGTAAAGTGTCATCCCAGATTAGCCTGTGCAGTCCTGACAGGCTTATCAGGGACAACACTAACTGCTTTTATGGTATTTTTCAAATATAGGAAGTCTCTTTTTAGCACAAAAACAGTTAAGGTGTAAAGTGTTGTCCCTGATTAGCCTGTGCATACTGCACAGACTAATCAGGGACAACACTTTATGCACATACATTAAGCCCACTTTTCCCAAATGAAAATGAAATGCACCCCATACCTGATAATTGAGAGCACTTTGACAGGCCTCACTGCCATGGACATGACATCGTCGGACGCCACCTCATCATACTTGTCTTCGAGGGCCGACTGGTCACGGTACATCTGGCGAGACAGTAAACATACTCAGTGCTTTATGACAAGGCAAGGGATTTTCAGAAGATACTCAGTCGAAAAACCCAAAATTATGCAAAATGTGTGAATTTTCCACAAGAATTAAATAGATCTAGTAAAATTAAGTGTTTATTGAATATAAAAAAGTGCAGTTGTTCTGGATATTATTATAGATAAGGTACAAGTGTCCAACCCTAGTTCAAAACACTCTAGACATAAACTATGTTAAATCTAAGATTCTGTTTAACATTGTCTGAATATGCAACATAGCTCATCCTCTAAGAACACCTTGCCAACATCATTGAGGATAAAGCAACAAATGCAGCAATTACAGATCTTTAAGTGAGTGTTCAATTACATTCTAATAAATCATATAAGCTTATTTCATTATTACAAAAGAACAATTAAAATTGTAGATCTTTATAAAAATGTAAGATCTCAGTTTTACTATAATGTTTTACAACATTTCAGATTTCTTACTCAGAAACAGTAAACAATTTGGCTGAATTCGTTTTTTGCTGTACTTTGAACTTACCCTGTAAATATTTTTCACCAGTGTCCAGCACAGCTTTGTGTTTTTATCTTCAACACAGGCATCATCATCCTAACAACAGAAATATATGTATGATAGTTTGTCTAATTTTAATCTATCCCATTAAATCCCCACCCCTTCATGCATCCAAGTGTCATTATGGGTAATTGTTAAGATATATTGATATTGCATGCCAAAATTTTTTTTTTTAAAGGTATTTTGACAATGTTTGTTTAATAATTAATAAATTATTTATAAAAAAAATATTTACAAGCTTTTCTACAAAATCCTATTCGCAATAAAAAATGCAATATTCATTATCATTGTCAATGTGAAATTGAGGCAGTGAATCAATTTGGTAAACAGCAAACCTCTTCATTGCCTCTATTTTTCTTGATGATTTTTTCAGAGGCTACTACGTCCTGGTAGAGAACCGCCAGGTTGTCAAGGAAACCTGGGGTGAACCGGAGCACCTGCATCACACTGTTCATAAAACAGGTGTTACCTGAAAAGAATAATTGGAGACTTTCATTTTCATCAAAGAATAATAAAGTAATTTTAATCCCACTATTGTGTTTTCTACTTCCAAAAGTTAACAGGCTTGTAATTATCAACTGATCTCCAATCCAAATCTATTGTTTATCAAAAAATGACAAGCAGGAGTTCCTGTTCATAGAAAAAAAACACACACACAGTCCTTCCCAAATACCGTCGGTCCTTTCTGATAATAAATTGGAAAATCCATAAATGATTCTAAATCTAATATTGCAGGAAATAGTATAGGGTAATAAAATTATGGATATTTTCAGAAAAGTATCAGCGCAATAGTTAGATTTTACTGAATTATTAATGAAAACTCCGATAATGTAAAACATTTTTTCATTGGTTTCATTTTTTTTAATGTCGTGCTTATACAGTATCCGAAGATTATTGCTGCGTAGTCAAAGCGAAAACAACACACTATGTCATCACTATAATATGAGTACATTCCGCAAAGGGAGAATCGAAATTGACAACCACGTGTGTTTTGGTTACCGTTTAATCCGATTAATTCATAAGAAAGCAGGGAAAAAACTAATGTCATTGTTACCTTCCCGCGAACTGTCAACATCAACACAGGAGTTAAAAGTAAAAAAATCTTCTACATGAATAAATGCATGATTTCTATTTTGTAGAGAATGAAAAATAATGTAAATTTTATTGATAGACATGTGTAGATTGGATATGGGTTATAATTATTATACATGTAATAATATTAAAATATTGTTAAAAAATCTCATTTTTGTCTTTCTTCTACATTTTTCTTATTTTGGGCCGGCAAAGGCTGCATGATTATTGGACCTTCTGGCCGGCAATAAATTATAATTTTGGGAAGGACTGCACACAGCAAGTAAGCATTATGCCTCTCTTTTTTTAAGATACACACCTTCAATTCAATATTGCATGCTGAGAAATTTATTGTTTCAAAATAAAGAAAAAAATGGACAGCATAATATTTGCTTTCCTCTCAAAAGACCTTACCCAAGTTCTCCAGGGAGGCTACAGCTGGTACCCTGTTCTCACTCGCACTTGAGGAGGAACCAGTCACCTCGGAGGCAGAGGACTCTGTTGCAGAGCTGCTTGACTGCACTGCACTCGAACTTCCTGTGGAATGACTAGTCGCCAAAGAGCTGCTCTCATAACAGGATGTCCCAGACTGACTAGAGGAACCAGTCTCAGTCACTGAAGTTTTGGATCCTGTGAAGCCAGAACTGGTGGCGGAGACAGACTCGGAAGTGGCAGACAGAGAACCAAAGCTGGAACTGGTGTTGGTTTCAGTGGTGCTGCAACTTGTAGTTGTGTCAGCAGATGTAGAACTGGCACTAAAATAAGTAGGGAAATAAAGATCTTTACCAAAAAAAAATGTTTTTTTTATACATGTATGGATATTGCAAATAACTGATGGGCGAGTAAATTGTGTTAACGTTTTGTGGCCAGTAATAAACAAACACTTATGGATGCATATGGGAATTAACCAAGTGTTGATATTGTATACACTGTACTACAGTAACACTGATAGGTTGATTGTTCACACATTGTCATTTTGGCAAGAGCATATAAAGCAAATTTTTCAATGGTCACTACATATTTTTCAGAGAAAGATAGTCCTAACCACAAGGATCAATCAAGCACATTTGTTAATGTCCACGAGTAAAAAGAGGACGCTTTGGTAAAAGGGTAGCCCTAAAAGTTTTTAGTGAATTCAACCAAAAAGTAAAAAGAGTAGTGATGGCAAAATTATTCGAATATTTGATTGAATCAGGGGTTTTTCTGCCTATTTTGGGAAAAGGAGTCTGACCAAATTGGGAATTTTTTATCGACAAAATTGTCCATTTTGGGAATTTTTGCTTCGATGAAACGGCTCATTTTGGGAAAACATTGGGAATTTATCATGCTTAAATAAGTCAGTGGTTTAACAAATAAATTTGTTTTTATTTGTTATTTTGTCTCTTTTTATATATACACATGCAATATTGGGCATGTTCAACGTTTATTCATTTCATATTTGAATGTATTTGATGAAGACTGAACTTTATCTGAGTCGCTAAAGGCTTTATTACGTCGCGGATGAAGGGAAGTCACTCTTTCGATATAAATTATGTTTACTTTTTACGATTTTTAAAAAAAAAAAAAATTGGGAAATATG
>VMBQ01006783.1:13931-53487 GCA_007657795.1 Dreissena rostriformis | reverse complement strand
GGGGGGGGGCGTTTGCGTGTGTTTGGGGCGTTTGTTTTTTCTCTTGATTTCCTCGCATGTGTGTGCGCACGTTTGCAAGGCATATTTCAATTAATTGGGGTAGTCATCGTGCGGTATTATATGCGAGTGTGATGGGTTGGTGGGTGGGTGGGATAGGTTGTGCACAATTTGAAAACCTACGTTCGAGGGCTTGTGGTGTGGGCGAGCGCGGCGATGTTTGGCTGGTGAGGAGAGGATGTTCGTTGCGTTGGTGGTATTATGTTCGATGGACTCTGTAAATACAAGTTTGCCGTCGATGCAATGCACAACGTCACTCAATTTGTTCATTTGTTTACATCTGTTAAGTGCGCGGAATGATTCCATCTGTGTAAATGGGCAATAAAATAGTTCCAAAGAATTGCATTAAAAACTACCAAGTTTTTGCACGATGAATCGTATATTTAAAATACCTATTTCATTACTTAACGCCTCTGATCCTAAAAATCCAATCAAATATACTTTGAATGCGTTTGTTCGGTTTTGACAAGATTCATGCCAAGATTCTTGGCAAGATGGCTGCTGAGTCCAACGCAGAGGTGTATGTGAGAGCATGGAACGACAACTCAGCGTGGAGATTGTGTGGCATATACATGCGATTATTAAATACGGGGTACAGTTTTTATTTAATGCACTTCTTTACAGTACGTGTTACACATTGTACCTTGACACATAAACTTCGTGTTAATAAGACTTCCTGATATAGTGAAAGCGAGATAAACAGAGGTGTTTATTTAAAAAAAACAACAGTAAGCAATTACCGTCCAGTAAGTCTTACATTCATTGCGTTCAAGATGCTCGAGAAGATTATCCGTAAAGCGAGTATACTTTATATAAATCAAATGGCTTGCTGTCAGATCAACAATATGGATTTTGTATGGGTAGATCAACCTCATTTCAGCTACTTAACGTTATTGAAAAATGGACGGAATATGTTGAAAAGCACCACTGTTAGGATACAATATATTTTTGCTCACCAATGATTGTTGAAGAAGATATCCTCCTATGGAATAAATGGCACCTTACTATCTTAGATAAGTAGCTTCTTGATAGGCCGTAGACAGTGTGTATCAACTGAAGGTAACTCTTCCCAATGGAACAAGTTGAGAGTACCCCAGGGTAGTGTCCTGGGACCCCATGTTATGTATTATCTATATTCATGATATTCCGGACATTGTTGAACGTTACACATGGATATTCATTGATGACACAAAACTCTTTGCTACAACGGATCAAACGGACATAACGCAGAACGTTTTCAACAATTTAACTAAATGATCGGATTTATTGGAACTTTCATTCAATGTAGAGAAATGTAAAGTCATCCATTATGGACAAAACAATCCTAAACGGGATTATACCATGAACCATAAGACTTTAGAATATGTTAATGAAGGATAAGAGTTTGGAGTTATTTTCACCGGATATCTTACATTCAGTCAACACATAAACAAGAAGATAAATCGCACCAACAGTATATAAAAGGCTCTTTTGATAATCTTCCTTCTTGAGGCTTTACGCTGCATTGGTGAGGACACACCTTGAATTTACCAATGTACTTTGGCACCCATTCCTTCGTTAGGATATTGAGAGCATTGAATGGTTCCAAATGAGAGCGACACAACTTGTTCCAAATCTAAGGGATCTGCCATACGAGACCTGACTAAAAGAACATAAACTACCAACACTAGCACACATACTTCTTCAAAGGGATATGGTTCAGACATTTAAGCTTGTGAAGGGTCTTGGCGATTTCCCTTTTGAAAATGTTTATACTCCTTGAAACTTGAAAACCAAGATGTGCATATTCATTTACACTGAACCAAATCTCCTACAGAGGAATACATGTGTGGAACAGTTTACTCCAACATGTTGTGGGTGCGGAAACCCTGAATAGTTTCAAAGAAGGCTTGGATAAAAACCTGCAAAGAAATAGGTTGTACGAGTACATGAAACTGTGCTGTTAAGTATCTTGAAAGTAAACTATACTAAATACACATACACAATAAGTCATCACATCATACAATATAAAATACGCGGGACCCACACAAAGCTGTTCTCTAAGAAGTCCGCACGACGGAGGGCTAAACAAGGACTTTGTCCTTACTTACGAGCACCAAAACCATCATATAGGTATCATACAGGTATAGAAATGCTGCGATAGGCGCGTCCCATTGTCTAACCTTTCAGTGTCACACGCCTTTCCATTACTCACGTCAAATAATACGCTAGGGAAGCGTAATACATATTATTGTTTGTTTTCCTCTGTTAAATTGTATGTCCCACGTTGGATATACATGTCAAGCGTTCTTCTTCAATATGAAACAACTGAAATATAAACTATTTGTNATATATAAATGCTATTGGACATTACGATAAAAAATAAGCAAAACAACTTGTTTTGAGCTCAAAATATAGTGTCCTCCAAGTCAATTGTGTTTACAAACAATCAGTTTATTTACATCGCTGTTTACTTGGGAAAGTGAAAGTGAAAGTGACTCAGGTCACCAGAAATATATCGTTGATTTTCAACGTTTTCCGGTATCACTCACAAAGTAGGTCTCTTCTAAATGGTTAAAACGTTTGTAGTGATCTAATTAGTTACTTTCTGCTGGTGGTAAAAAGTTGTTTAAAATAGAATTAAAAAAATAATTATTTCGGCTATTTTTAGCATACGTCACCGCTTTGAGGCTACACACCACGTTAGTTGCAAAGTTGTAAACATTTCTTCCAATTATGAAACGGGTATATCTTCAATAATTCTTGACAACGTTGCATCTAAGCTGTGTTATTAGCATTTGTTATGCAAGAGTAACTGAAATCAGGTAAAAATTAGACCAGTTTATATGCATAATAATTGGATTTGTCACCTTTATAAGGCCTTTAACATATGAAGTGACTGACTCAGTTACGCAATGATTGATGTGGCATAAATAAATAATTCTACATTTATGCAAGATTTATTTAGATTTCACGAATATTATATTGTGACACTGATGCAGTCACGTGCTTTACCACATAACCCGTCGGAGATACTAATACACCGGACTAATAGTACTATGCAATCTTGCTTGTCCTCAACATCAAATCTCACGTAGCTGTCTTTGTATTTATGTTCCGATGTTGATGTTTTTCAAAATAAACTGTCAAACAGTACATCTTTTACACTAACATACATCCCGATGATTTCACCACCGCATTTGCATAAGAAAACTTAAAATTTTGTAGCAGAAAGAAGTAGAAACTTCAATGACATAATCCCATCTTGAATACATGTCATAAACTAATGAGCCGTGTCCGGTTTAGAACAACCTGGTACGAACGTTATGAAAGTGTTGGTGGAGATAATAACAGTCTATTTATTATCTCTACGCAGATTAAAGGAACTTGTTCAGAGGAGTATGGTAAAATGACGATTTTCAAAATAACTCTCATATATTAAAAACAAAATGTATTCATTATGTTTAAACAATCGAATTAATGCTCTTGACCAACACACATGTAAAAAAATCTGTTTCATTAACGGATTATCATCATTCGAAATCGGTAAAATAATAAAGCGTTTGTAACGCTTTCCTGTATAATTTGGAAAATACGTCGAGTATTATTGTAGCGGTTATGTTTCCGTGATCAACTTGAAAGGCTGCTTGGCGCATTGGAAGAACATAAACTTTTGCTTCCAGAAGACCCGGGTTTGAATCCCTGGGACGCCAATATTGTTTACTAAACTATTTTTCTTGCTATTTTAATAAGTTACGAATATTAAAAACGTTAAATTTTGTAAGTAACCATATTTAATGACGTGTTAAAAAAAACAACAAGAAAATCTGTTAACATGTCCCTTTAACAACAGTCCTAGTTCAAACATGGCATTTGCAAAACTTGAATACAATTAAGATTCCCCATATATATAAACATACCAAGTTTCATCGAACTCAAGTCCTCGCAAGATCCAGATTTGTTTTACGAACAAGCCAAAGGATGGACAGACGAGGGGACGGACGGACCTGTGTTTAACCTATAGTCCAATACGGTGAAACCGGTAGTGGACTAATTCCAACTAGGTTGCTGTCACCATTTACATTTTCATTTTTGAAAGCTCTTGTTGATTTTAACAATCAGGAGTTCCATAGACACATGTTACGCCAAGAGAAAAACAATCCATTACCTAAAAAATGGAATCGCATGACTATCACTTTAAACAATCGCGTTAAAAGACCTAAATGAACTGAATTCCCTCGGGAAACAATATCCTTGAAAATGGACGTCGTTTATATTGCAAATGCCGGCTAGCTCATTTTGAATTAGCAACTTTATAATGCATTAGAATAAATAAAAAAAATCAGATTGTAAACACACGACCATTAAATTATCAATGGAATTGTCTGGTTGCAATTAATTAAGACACATGATGTAGTAAATCTTATCGATAAAAAAAGAGACTCGACATCGTCCAGACAAACAATAAATCGGCCATCCTCTTCTCTAGAAAAGGGATTATACGAGATAAACCTGGTAAAGCTCATAATATACGTTCCTAAGAAAAGAAGATTACAGCATAATCATTGTAAAGCAAACAGATACTTGTAAATTAACAAGAGAATATTAGTACTTGAAGCAAAACATTTACACCAGTGGGCTCCAGTACGACCAACAACACCGCTTGAGAAACCGGATTTTAGAGGATCTCAAACCTCTTGTTTACTGCTATTTATGTCAAGTTCCACTTGTAATACCACGAAACATTTCAACATAATTGTCCAGAGAAAAAACCTAAACACTTAACAATCAGGAACTTTAGCGTAGCTCATACATTAGAAATTACTAGTCAGGTCTGTTAGCATGTCAACTATAAGATATTAAACCATGAATGAAAAATACATAATATTTACGAATACAATACAAGAACTATACTAGGCCGATCTTATGTACACACAGTTTTGAAATCTGTCGTATGTACATAAAAAAATCATATCACAGTTTTCACCAATGCAATATACGTGCGCGAGAGTGATGGTAATACTAAGGACGTAAAAACTTCCGCCATTAATACGCATAAACCTAAGAGCTCTTTTGCGGTAAAGAACAACCCGATACGAGCGTTATATGAGTGTTGATGGAGAGAGAAAAAAGCTTTAATTATTTCTACGGGATACGCCACTGAGAGGTTGACAACAACAGTGCGCGTTACGTGCAGACAGAAACATTTCATTTGGGGCGAGATGGCGTCGAATAACGGTCGTGTGTTACTGGCAATATTTGCGTTTGGAATTACGCTCAGTTTCGGCTTAGAACTTAAGGTTTGGTTGTTGTTATTCTCGTATCAAGAGTATAATTATTATTATTCTTCTTCTTCTTCTTCTTCTTCTTATTATTATTATTATTATTATTATCATTATTATTATTATTATTATTATTATTATTATTATTATTATTATTATTATTATTATAATTGTTATTATTATTATCATTATCATTATTCTTATTTTTATTAATATTATTATTATTATCTTTAGTGTTGTTGTTTTGATTGTTATTATAGTTGCCAGTGTTATTAACGTCGTCAGAGTAACTTTCTGATAATATCATCAAGGGCGCTTCGTTTCATTTTACTAGACCAGTTGCGAGTATCTTTATACTATCTGAGTAGATGGTTTAATTCGTATTATTTTAGTATTATATTCACGTTATGTAAATTATGTCATGATTCAGGCGTCAAAACTGTCATTATATATATATATATATATATATATAATCCTTTTAACACTTCAATTTCGGTTTTCCCAACAGGCGTTTCCAGTAACGAACACAACGTCGGCATATCAAGTAATGAACACAACATCGGCGTTTCCAGTAATTAACACAACATCGGCGTATCCAATAATGAACACAACATCAGCGTTTCCAGAAATCTGTGCTCAGGAAAGAAGAAACAAGAAAACCAGTGTAAGTAAACACATTATATGAAAAATCGTTTGGCTCGAAGTTTCGACTGTATTTTAATGCGGGGATAGGCGCGTGCAATTGTCTAACCTTGCCGTAACACGTCTAGAAACATTACTAAAGTCACAAAAAAGCTATTAAAGCATAATACAGTATATTATTTCAGTAAATATATATACTCGTCATTGTTTTCCTCTAGCAAATTATGTGTCCCATATTCGACATAGAGCTGGATCTGTTTAAATCCGTATAACTATTCATTTTCTGTTGTCCCATCAGGTGAATCTGGTGAATCTCTTCACAATCCTAGGTGTCGTGTTGTTCCTTACGATTGTCATCTTTACCGCTTTGGTCATACGGCGCCGTTTAAAGCTACGCCAACAAGAGCGAGAAATAATAGTCTTGCAGGAGGGGAGCACGCTCGCGCGTCCGTTTTCGAAGGCGATTTGCCCTGAAAATGACAGCGCCATCGACCTGAATGAGGTCTACACGAGAAGCCGTCCCCTGAGTCAGTCATCGGGCGTATCTTCTGTGGACTCAGTCAGAAAGATAATTACAATTCAAATCCATAAAGAGCAAGTGAATGTCTACGGCAACTGTCCACAGATAGGCTTGCTGATGATGACCGCTCAGAGCTATTACAAGTCTCAAACTAACACGGCAGTTGACGTGCCCGCGGAAGCTATAAATGTAGTTGATGCTCAGACCAACCGAAAAACTGTCGTAAGTAAGTTACTTACTAATGATTGGCAGGAAGGCTTGCCTACTTCATTGATCTTTAATACAAACGCCAGTTCATTCGGTCAAATACTTAAGCAGAATAAGGGCATATTGATTCATAAAACGATCGGTCCGAAAGGAGGGCGGATGAACATTTCTGGCGTTACACTGGATATACCCCCTGATGCCCTTGTGGATGACACCTTGATTATTCTGGGTTTACTTTGGAACGAGGATTTCGCTCCACCTCTTACTAAAAAGCAAACCATTCTGAGTCCAATGGTTCTTTGTCAGCCGTCTGGTTTGAAGTTCAAGACGCCAGTGAAGCTGACGTTTCCGCACTCGGCGTACAGAATAACGTCAGATTGGGTCCCGAAGGTAATGAAGAGGGAAGGAAGTCTCGAGAACCAGAGTCAATGGGAAACACTGACACTAACGGACTACTCACAGAGGGATGTCGGGGAACATCGCATCACCTTGCATCTTAACCACTTCACGTTATATTCTCTTGTTGGGGAATCGAAGCCAGGGAAAACGGCTGCCAAACTGGTCCATTTTGTGGCGTTTACCAACCAACTGGAGCGAGGGTCTCTGTTCAAACCGAGGATATACTGTTTGAACTCATACAAAGATGAAATTGAGGTAATTTATAAAAGCATAATACTAGTAAATTTTCACTTTTCTTCCGTAAACTCATGAGAAAAATTGTAAGTTAATATGACACAGTATATTAAAATTGCCTATTTAAAGAGCATCGATCACAGGTTTTCGTTATTAAGAAATATGTCGTGAAATGTGTAATACTAATTCGGTCCGTTTTTGAGAGCCTTTTCTTCAACATAAATAAATCTTGGTGGCTCACTATACATGTATTTGCCATGCATGTATTTACATCAAGAACTTTTATATTACATAGTTCACTAAATGTTTTATATCATTGCGCTGTTGGTTCTTGCGGCAAAACAGACGTAATTGATTTCATGTATTATACATTCCTGAAGAATAACATTAAGTGCTATCAAATCAACATGTTGAGATAGTTTAAACACTAATTAGTGAAAAATGAACGAGAATTTAGACATTCTGTAATCCTGTCTGTCTGGAATGTTTGTAACATGTTTTGTAAAGGCACGTGATCATAGATAATGGTCACATTGACATACGTCAGCGAGATCTATGTTTTTATTGAAACTCATCTTGGCCGCCTCAGCAGTTAAATACGTATTATTCACTAACTCGCAGCTTTAAACCTGTCACAGTTGTTTAGTACTCAGGTGAGTGCTTTTGGCCATCATGGCCTTTTGATGTCCCCCAGTCTATACTGGGGGACATATTGTTTTTGCCCTGTCTGTTTGTTGGTTTGTTTGTTGGTTTGTTTGCGTCAAACTTTAACATTGGCCATAACTTTTGCAATATTGAAGATAGCAACTTCATATTTGACATGCATGTGTATCGCATGGAGCTGCACATTTTGAGTGGCGAAAGGTCAAGGTCAAGGTCATCCTTCAAGGTCAAATGTCAAATATATCGGTAAAAATCGCTCAAAAGGGGACATAGTGTTTCACAAACACATCTTGTTGTTCATTTTATGAAACACGGCTTTGCCAACCAACCCCCCATACAATGTATATAAATTGTTGTTTTCAGGACGTTCAGAAACTTCAGAACCATTTTGGAGGCCTTTCTAAGCTCTCTGACACCAGCGGTTTCATAGTTCGCGACAACGAACATGACATCTTGGTAGAGCTCGACAAACTGTGTGATGGATGGCAGCTTTCATGGAGAAAGAACAGAGGTGAGAAGTTAGACAAGTCAGGATACAGATGGGTAGGAATTAACTATGGTAGTATACTGGTAGTCAGACAAGACAGTAAGTCAGGACAGATCTATTTAGGAATGCAACTTCAACTGTGGTGGGACTGGAAGAAAGTCTTGACGGCAAGGCACGAGGGAGATTGGTAGGAATGCAACTAAATCTTTGGATATTCTGATAGTAAGAGTAGACGGTTAGGCAGGAGCGAGGTGGGTAGAAATTTAACTTTAGTTTTTGGTGTAATGGTAGTAAGACTAGACGGTAAGACTGGGTAAAGGTGGGTAGAAATCCAACTTCAACTGTAGAAGACTGATGGAAAGACTCGTAATAAGTCAAGACGTAAAGACATGATATATTTGGATACGAATGAAAGCTCTGGCTTTACTGGTTGTAAGACGAGACGGTAAAACAGATAAGAGGTAGGCCGTATGTAAGACTAGAATGTTTTACGGAACAAAACAAACTCACGCAACATTTAATCGTTCCTCTATTTTTTTCAGGCATTGCCATTTGAAAATGTGTGGCATGGTTTTCAACCTCACTGCACTTTCGTTTTGCGTCAGAAGAAAGCGACAGTGTATGAAATGATATGCGAGTTCCACGTTTATCAAGCAGGCGACGACAACAGATTCGCAAAGCTGAAGATCGCCGAAGCCATGCCTATGGTACGTGCAGCGCCTTTATCATATTATCTTGGTGTCATAATTTTCAAATCAGCCGGAACAATAAAACATGTACATAATAAATAAGCACTCAAATTGTATCATTTAAAATATTTATTTATGGATAGTTTCTGTGTAACAGTATTTCCTTTTTTATAAAAACACCCAAGTTTATCATTTAGCATTTTAATTTCTTAAGCGACAATATTTGTTGTTGTTACAAAAGCATCCGACAACCGTATAACATTTTCATTATATAAAGCTGGCTATATTGTCTGTGAGGCAGTTAGAGTTCGGCTGGATTCAAAGAGAAATAGACATCAAATTCATAGACGCGACCTGTATTTGACTCGAATATTTAATGAACTTGAAAGTTACTGTATATATCCTGTTGATTATACTATTTTGTGTACTTCGTCGCGTTAAATATCAGAATTGATTATAATGAACACTTCTTCGAGTTGTTTGCGTCTTAATTCCACCGAACTACGCATCACGGTGTTTATTTACATCACGTCTTTATTCCACTGAACTACGCATCACGGTGTTTATGTACATCACGTCTTTATTCCACTGAACTACGCATCACGGTGTTAATGTACATCACGTCTTTATTCCACTGAACTACGCATCACGTTGTTTATGTACATCACGTCTTTATTCCACCGAACTACGCATCACGGTGTTAATGTTCATCACGTCTTTATTCCACCGAACTACGCATCACGGTGTTTATGTACATCACGTATTTATTCCACCGAACTACGCATCACGGTGTTGATGTACATCATGTCATTATTCCACCGAACTACGCATCACGGTGTTTATGTACATCGCATTTTTATTCATACATTACTTCATTGAGGTTTATGTTTGCTTATTAGGTATAGAAAGCTTCAAAAGTAAACCAATTTACGTGTTCCTATTTCAGCCGAGTTCACCTCTGACCCCGACGGAAGAAGATCCTCGGGAAGATCTTATAAGAGAGCTAATCATTCTCCTCGACCCGCTTAACACTTCTGGTTCGGAAGCGGGCGATTGGCGCCACCTGGCGGAGAAATTTGACGTTAACGTGTCGAGAATACGGTGGCTAGAGATTCAAAATAGTCCCACGCGCTTGTTGTTAGAAACGTGGCTGGAGAGCAAGAAACCCCTGTCTGAACTGAGGGATACATTGTTGACAATTAACAGACCCGATGCCGCAGGAGAAGTTGATAAGAGAATAGCGATATTAGAAGCACAGGCCGAGTAATGACGATCGAAATTAAGGACAGCGAGATGGGATGTTATGTAGCAAATATTGTATTTAATTATGAGAGACCAAGTGAAGTAAAGTTGTCTACATCTGGTTAATAGATTTACTATATTAATTTAGGTATTCAATGTATTTACATTTTTTGCTGTTTTATTTTCATGGTGTTGATGTAACAATATTGCTCTTGTATGGGAATTGTAAGCTGAAATTATTAATTTTATCAGTCAGATACAAGTAAGTACTATTTAAAATTTGTTGCTAAAACACTGATACTAGGATTGTGAAGTTTGTGACAATTTTATTTTGTATTTTTTGTTAAGTTTTCGAAACAGGTCAACATTATTATGAGCGAAAACATTATTCAAAAGAGAATTTAAATGTAAACAGCATAGTTAATTCAATAAAATAATGTCTTGGTTATCTTATTGCGTAAGTTGCAGTACAGATTCAAATGTGTTGAATGATATATAATCTACACATCCTTCTTACAGTCTTTTGCTGCTTTTGTTTTGGAATGTGCAGCTTAGCAAAGTACCATATTGATTGTTTTATTATTTTTAATGATTCCTCTTTTTATGCATGTGTACATATGAAAAAATGTACACATTCATGAATTAACAGACTGTTATAATTATCTGAAGCATACACAGCTGAAACGTTTATTTATTTTGTGAAACATGTATCTATTGTCTAAAACCTATTTATTAGTGGGAATTCAATTAAACCCTAGCGCTCCTACTGAGATGAAAAGTGGTCTGAGTTGATCACATCAACTTTGAGGTAAAAAAATAAGTAAGTGAATAATGTGTGATTAATAACAAACAAATTAGCATGGAAGTTTTTATACTGGCAGAACCAGTAGTTGTTCTAGTAACATATTTGGTGTTCTCGGTTATTACGTACAGTATTTGTTGAGTTTATGATACAATACATTTTGAATTATTTGTTGTTCTATCGTTATTGCAAAATGACCATATAAGAAGAATTAAAAAGTTTTTTTTCTGCTTTTCTTCTGTGTGTTATTGTCTGAAAAATGCATTGGGAGTATGTACATTGGTGTTCCACGTTCAAATATATTTGGCCATGTGCGAAGACATGCGATACTTTATGTTACAATAATAGTGATGGCTCAGAATTACATTGAAATTTAGATATAGTATTTAAAAAAAATACACCTTTCCTCCAGATTATACATAGTTTAATATTTACTTACACACCTGATTCCCCCGTCAGAGCCACGCATTAAACCAACACGAATGATGATGTAAACTATTATACAGGTAATGGAATTGAACGAATCATTCAAAATGATTGGTTTGACGGAAGTTATATCTTGATCACCAGTAAATCCAGCATATACACCCACAACTATTATATCGGATTTTTTCATCTTTTGAATTTATTTATTTTCGAATTTTTCCTACGTGGTAATTTATGTTGTTTTCGGCGATGTTTTCAAACGTGTCCATAGTATGGTCACAATAATGCAGATGCACTCTTTCATTTTTGTAGCGAAATGAATTAAGTCAATATAATACGTCATTAATGAGCGTGTACACTGACAAATAAAGCAATATCAAGAACAAATATGTCTTGCAAAATCAGAATTGTAAGTTTAAAATTGAGAAAATAATTTGCAAAAGTCGTAAAAACAAGGAAAAAGCCACCAAAATACGTCTTTCAATGATTTCAGGCAAGTCGTATATATTTTTCATTAACATCCTCTCTGAAAATCAAGGATTTTATACAATTGTACAACAAAAAAACGCAAGTTTGTTGCACAGTTGCTGCACACATGACTGTAGGGTAAACGGAGTATCCTATATTTAAATAATTAATGAAATAAACCAACCGTCGTTTTGTTGTCATTATATCATGCGATATCTGGAAGTAAGCATGTGTTGAGATATATATGTACTACAATCTCAATCAAAACATCCACTCGACGTTCAATTCGTTTATACAATGTGATTAGGACTCTATAGTCTTACGAAAGACGCATTTAACCCGAATTTAGTTATAACCTAATAATAATGGAAAAGGACCAAACTTGTTTTGCATATTACTCCTTTTATTCAGGAAAAGAAAAGCGATATGTTGACGTTTTGTGATTTAGAATCATCTACATCTTGAACAGAAATATTTACGATGTCATTACCAAGTCATAGAAGCATATACAAATACTAAGCAATGACTATAAATTAATAAATATTTCGTAAGCATTTATAACACTGGTACCGGTACCTTGCTATGAGGTACAATAATTATGCATGCCGGTACTTCAAAAGAAACTATGTAGAAACTGCGTAATTGACACATGGTATGACGAAAAATGTATTTACAGATCAAACGTTTCATCCTTTCACACAACAATGTTGATTATGCACGACTGAGTACATTATTTCTACATCATATTATTCAATCTGGAAACAAATAACCTAACGGTGTGGTAATGTACTATTCGCGGTAGTTGAAACGTTGAGAACTACTGAAGCATAAACGTTAAAAGCTACACGCTCATGGCTATAAAGTATGCTGTAGATACATGTGGTAAAATTATCGACTAAAACCAGAAACCAGTCTCCTTTTGTAGTAAAACAATGGGTAATATATATTTTAGAAACAAACGCGGAAGTTTTGTGAACATAAAGCTATTCATTTACGCGAGCGTGTATTTGAGATCATCACCTTAACAGGTGGACTGTTATAAAGATTACATATCCGGAATTGGTATTATATCTTGGACAAAATAAAATGAAATGGTAAGTCTCTATATTACTTATCTTTAACCAGTTTACGGTGAAACATATCTTTTTATTATCCCCACGGGGGATATTGTGGTTATCTCCGCCGTCTGTCCTTCCGTCCTGGCCACTATCTCCTCCTACACTATTAGCACTAGAACCTTAAAACTTACACACATGGTAGCTATGAGCATATGTGCGACAGTGCACTATTTGGAATTTTGAGTTGACCCCTGGGTCAAAAGTTATGGGGGGCGGGGCAGTTTTCCTTATATGGCTATAGTAAAACCTTGTTAACACTCTAGTTTAGGTTATTTTACATTAACTTCTTTATTTCTACACCGATTTACTTCAAATTGATACTGAACATCTCTTATGACAACACGGTCCATCTCGACCATCCATGTCCACATTACCCACCCCAGGGCCCCGCCCACATAGGCCACACCCACCCAAAATTGCCTTTTCGTCCGTCCGTCCGTCCTGGCCCATATCTCCTCCTACATAATTATCACTAGAACCTTGAAACTTAAACACATTGAAACTGTGAGCATATGTGCGACATTGCACTATTTGGAATTTTGATCTGACCCCTGGGTCAAACATGCGGCGTGGGGATACGCGTCGGCCACTGCCGCGCCATTTCTAGTTACATTATATATTAATATGATATGAATGAATAGAATGAAATAATATAACATAGATTTTATTATGAGGGAATTATTAATTAAATACATTTTTTTTTAAATAAATGCAGTAACTATACCTATCGATATATGCAACAGGACGTTGTTACGTGCGGATTACAAAGTATTTGCTAGGTGACCGGTATCCCAACCAAACAGGAGTCTTTTTCCCCCAAGCACTGTGGCATAAACATGCGATAATTAAATACGGGCTACAGTTTTTATGTAATGCACTTCTTTACAGTGTGACACATTGTACGTTGACAGATAAACCATGTGTTAATAAGACTACCTGATATAGTGAAAGCGAGTTAAACAGAGATGTTTAAAAAAACAGTACTGTACCACACGATATATATTCTTCAGATCATCCTATGCACAGCGATTTAAAATGTATAAGACATCCTACAGGTATCATACAGGTATAGAAATGCCGGGATGGGCGCGTCCAATTTGTCTAACGTTGCAGTGTAACACGTCTATCCATTACCCACGTGAAATAATACGCTAGGGAAGCGTAATACAGATGTTGTTTGTTTTTCTCTATTAAATTACATGTCCGACGTTGGACATACATGGCCATGCGGGCTTCTTAAATATGAAACAACTGAAATATAAACTATTTAAAGACACCTCTTTGCCGGAGTTCATGTGGGTACTTATATCTTTTTTTTTTGGATACTCTTGGTGTAAGCTGACCCCCAGGCGTATCTTTTAAAGTACGTATTGATGACATAGCTTTACTACATACAGTTATCGAAAGCAAGTATAAAATGGAAGCAACACATATCGAAATAGCAAGTAAAATAGTATATATATAACAGAATCAGCAGCTTAATTTTAATACATGTATATATATATATTCTGTTAAAATCCTTATAACACTTCAATTTCGGTTTTCCCAACAGACGTTTCCAGTAACGAACACAACGTCGGCGTATCCAGTAATGAACACAACATCGGCGTATCCAGTAATTAACACAACATCGGCGTATCCAGAAATGGACACAACAGCAGCGTATACAGAATCAGCAGCGATGACAGTAAGGAGCACAACATGGTCGAATCTATTGACGAGCACAGAATCTTTAATGAGATCATCAAAGGCTACAAGTGTAAGTAAACACATTATACGAAAAATCGTTTGGCTCGAAGTTTCGATTGCTCGAAGTTTTATCGGTCTGCGCGTCTTCGAGCCATCAGCTAGTTTCGACTGTATATTAAAGCGGGATAGGCGCGTGCAATTGTCTAACCTTGCCGAAACACGTCTAGAAACATTACTAAAGTCACATAAACCACTATTAAAGCATAATAAGTATATTATTTCCGTGAATATATATTCTCGTCATTGTTTTCCTCTAGCAAATTATGTGTCCCATATTCGACATAGAGCTGAATCTGTTTAAATCCGTATAACAATTCATTTTCTGTTGTCCCATCAGGCGAATCTGGTGACAGTCTTCGCAATTCTAGGTGTTGGGTTGTTCCTTACGATTGTCATCTTTACCGCGTTGGTCACTCGGCGCCGTTTAAAGCTACGCCAAACAGAGAGAGAAATAATCGGCTTGGAGGAGGGGAACACGCTCGTTCGTCCGTTTTCGAAGGCGATGTCCCCTGAAAATGACAGCGCCATCGACCTGAATGAGGTCCACACGAGAAGCCGTCCCCTGAGTCAGTCATCGGGCGTATCTTCCGTGTACTCTGCCAGAAAGAGAATGACCATTCAAATCGATAAAGAGCAAGTGAATGTGTACGGCAACTGTCCTCAGATAGGCTTGCTGATGATGACCGCTCAGAGTTATTACAAGTCTCATACTAACACGGCAGTTGACGTGCCCGCGGAAGCTATAAATGTAGTTGATTCTCAGACTTACCGGAAAACTGTCATAAGTAAGTTACTAACTAATGATTGGCAAGAAGGCTTGCCTACGTCATTGATATTTGATGGCAACGCCAGTTCATTCGTTCAAATACTGAATGAGAACAAGGGCATGTTAATTCATAAAACGATCGGTCCAAAAGGAGGGCGGATGAACATTTCTGGCGTTACACTGGATATACCCCCAGATGCCCTTGTTGATGACACATTGATTTCTCTGGGTTTACTTTGGAACGAGGATTTCGCTCCACCTCTTACTAAAAAACAAACCATGCTGAGTCCAATGGTTCTTTGTCAGCCGTCTGGTTTGAAGTTCAAGACGCCAGTGAAGCTGACGTTTGCGCACTCGGCGTACAGAATTACGTCAGATTGGGTCCCGAAGGTAATGAAGAGGGAAGGAAGTCTCGAGAACCAGAGTCAATGGGAAACACTGACACAAGCGGACTACTCACAGCGGGATGTCGGGGAACATCGCATCACTTTGCATCTAAACCACTTCACGTTATATACACTTGTTGGGGAATCAAAGCCAGGACAAACGGCTGCAAAACTGGTCCATTTTGTGGCGTTTACCAACCAACTACAGCGAGGTTCTCTTTTCAAACCGAGGATATACTGTTTGAACTCATACAAAGATGAAATTGAGGTAATTTATGAAAGCAATAACAAAATGTGTCTTTTCTTTTGTATACTCATGGAAATTATAAGTAAATATGACACCGTATATTGCACTCGGCCATTTAAAGAGAATCGATCACAGGTTTTCGTAATTGAGAAATATGTCATGAACTGTGTTATACTACTTCGGTTCTTTTTTGAGAGCCTTTACTTGTAAAATAAATAAATCTTGGTATCTTACTAAACATGTGTTTGCCATTCATGCATTTTCATCAAGAATTTTTATATTACATAGTTCAGCAAATATTTAATTTAATTTTGCTGTTGGTTCTTGCAGCAAAACAGACGTCAAGTGATTTCATGTTTTATACATTCCTGAAGAATTACATTAAGTGCTATCAAATCAACAATGTTAAGATAGTTTAATCACTAGTGAGTGCACAATGAACGATAATTTAAACATTCAGTAATCCTGTCTGTCTGGAATGTTTGTAACATGTTTTGTATAGGCACGTGATCATAGATAATGTTCACATTGGCATACGTCAGCGACATCTATCTATGTTTGAATTGAAACTGATCCTGGCCGCCTCAGCATTTAAATACGTACTAACTCTCAGCTTTAAATCTGTCACAGTTGTTTTTATCAATGATTTCATCGATAATAGTACTCAGGTGAGTGCTTTGGGCCATCATGACCTTCTTGTTTCATTTTATGAAACACGGCTTAGCAAACCAACCCCCCATACAATATACATGTATATACATTGTTGTTTTCAGGACGTTCAGAAACTTCAGAACCATTTTGAAGGTGTTTCTAAGCTCTCTGACACTAGCGGTTTGATAGTCCACGACAACGAACACGACATCTTGGTAGAGCTCGACAAACTGTGTGATGGATGGCAGCTAAATGGAGAAAGAACAGAGGTAAGAAGTTAGACAAACCGTTGATTAAGTCAGGATATAGATGGGTAGGAATTAACTATGGTAGTATACTGGTAGTAAGACAAGAGGGTAAGTCAGGACAGATCTATGTTTGAATGCAACTTCAACTGTGATCAGACTGGTAGAAAGTCTTGACGGAACGACACGAGGGAGATTGGTAGGAATGCAACTAAAGCTTTGGATAGACTCAAAGTAAGAGTAGACGGTACGGCAGGAGCGAGGTGTGTAGAAATTTAACTTTAGTTTATTGGTGAAATGGTTGTAAGACGAGACGGTAAGACAGATTGGTGGTGCGTAGGTTGCAACTTCAGACATGGATAAAATGGTAGGTAGATTAGCCTGAAAGACAGGACAGATGTGACTTGGAATGGATATTGAGTTTGTGATAGGCCGATGGTAAGACTAGAATGTTATATGAAACAAAAACGCACACACGCAACATTTCATCGTTCCTCTATTTTTTCAGGCATTGTCATTTGAAAATGTGTGGCATGGTTTTCAACCACACTGCACTTTCGTTTTGCGTCAGGAGAAAGCGACAGTGTATGAAATGATATGCGAGTTCCACGTTTATCAAGAAGGCGACGACAACAGATTCGCAAAGCTGAAGATCGCCGAAGCCTTGTCCATGGTACGTGCAGCGCCCTTATCATATTATCTTGGTGGCATACTTTCAAATCACCAGAACAGTAATTCATTGTACATATATCATTAAGTAAGAAAATCAACTTAAATTGCATCAGTTGATCCATTTATAATCCCGAACATTTCTTGTACATAACAAAGTGCCTTTTTGCTTGTTGATGTCAATGAATAAGCACCCAAATTGTATCATTCAACATATTTATTTATGGACAGTTTCTGTGTAACAGTATTTTATTTTATTATAAAATCACCCAAGTTCATCATTCAGCATTTTAATTTCTCTAGCGACATTATTTGTTGTTGTTACAAAATCATCTTACAACCGTTTAGCATTTTCATTATATAAAGCTGGCTTAATTGTATGCGAGGCAGTTAGAGTTCGGCTAGATTCAAAGAGCAATAGACATTAAATTCATAGACGCGACCTGTAATGGTCCCTCTCGAAAGTATTTGACTCGAAAATTTTATGAACTTGACAGTAACTGTATGTATTCTGTTGATTATAATACTTTGTGCGATCGTAATAGATAACTACGCGTTGTGTAGGTTCGTACATTAATCCGACTTTCAAAAAGTAACGTACAATAACAAGTATATAAATATGACGTCAAACTAAACGTGAACATTTGCGGCAACGTCGTGCGACGACGCGCCAAAATCCTAACATTCTCCCGCCGACAAAATAATATATCATGACAATAAATGCAACACTATCAACTTCAAGGAAAAATAACTATCAATGTTCATGCACCCAAATAGTTACATTATTCGCTTGTAAAGTCCATCATGATTATTATCATTGTTACTAAGTGTCCATCACATTAAGTTCCATTGAATATAGCTTAACTTTGGATCGTGTCAACAGTCCATTTGCGGTTTTCACGTGCGCTGCACGCGAGAGTCCATAATTGCCTAGGATCAGCTCTTGAACGACGTCCATGTTCCATCGCAACCTCGGCGAGAAATCGTCATGTACAATGACAACATCACCTACTCGTATAGTCCGCTCGGTAGTCCCTCCCGTCTTATGGTGCTCGCGGAGTGACGTCAACTATTCACGTTTCTAGCACGCCCAGTATTGGTTGATGACTCGTCTGTGTTGGTCAAAACGCCGTGCTGCGTTATCTCTGGTATGCTCTCGCCCAATGATATCGTCTGCATCGAGAGTTTCGTATGAAGGTAGTGACGTCACCCGCTTGCCGTACAACAGATGAGCGGGTGTTAACGGCTCTTGATCTTCACGTGATGTTGAAACGAATGTCAGCGGTCTGTCATTGCTAATTGCCTCTACTTCAGTGACGACGGTCTGCAGTGTATGTAAGTCTACTGAAGCATTACCAAGTACTTTCTTTATGGGCTTCTTCGTGATGCCTATTAGCCGTTCCCACCAACCACCATACCAAGGTGCGCGTTGCGGTATGAACGTCTATTCTGTGCCCTGTACTGCAAGACACGCCTGAGTGTTGTGTGTCAATCGGCGAATGTGACTCACCGCAGCTCGGAAGGTGGTCGCATTGTCTGACATCATGATCTTTTGTACGGATCGTCGGCTGACACACCGTCTAAATGCCAGCATGAAGGTTTCTTAGTAAGTCGGGAACAACTTCAATGTACACGGCTCGGGTACTGGCGCAGGTAATTAGGCAAATGTACAACTTCTGTATACCTGTTTTCAATCTGACGTGAAGGGCTTCCGTAAAGTCTACGCCGGTAACAGTGAACGGTGCCTCGTCAGAAACTCTGTTTTTCGGAAGTGAAGGGCAGGTAGGCGCTCTTTAGGGTCTGCTGTTGTTCTTCAAGCACGTAGTACATTTCCTTAAAATACCCTTAACTCGCTGGCGAATTGAAGGTATCCAGTATTTTTGCCGTATGTGAGTTACTGTCTGCAAAACGCAGGCATGAAACTGGCTGCAATGAGCGTCTCTAATGATCAATGTCGTAAAATGACTACGTGTAGGCAGGAGATACTGGAATCTTGTATCTGCAGGTATTTGTGCGTTGTGTATCCTCCCGACATAGCGAATGCATTCTTAATCGTCAATGAAGAGACATAATTGCTTAATGATCGACTGTCGTATGTTGTTATTTTTAAGCTCTGTCATAACGTCATTGTAGCTCTGGTTCTGGACACTTCGTATCAATGCTTTCTCAGAAAAGTTCATATCATTCACAGAAATACAACCGATTTGTCGAGTTTCTGGTGTTAACCGGCAATTTCTTATGAATCTGTATACGAAAGCAGTAGTACGAATTAATTTCCGGTAACTGCTTAATCTTTCGCAATCGACAATGAAGTGCGAATCAGTTGCTGACATCACGTTGGAGGTCTGTACGCACACGTTTTCATCATTATCATCATCTTCTTCTTCTTCTTTTTTCTCTTCTTCTTTTTCTTCTTCTTTTTCCAACAACACTGTCGTCATTGCTGCTGTATTTCATGACGGCCATTTACTTTTGTCATTCAGCCGTGGGGGACCTTCTCTCCAGAGAATGCTTTTCTTAAGTTGAGACGCTAAGATGCCGCGTGTCTGGAGATCCGCCGGATTGTCGACTGTCGGACAATATCGCCATTCCGTGTCTGGGAAAAGCTTCCGGATCTCTTCTGCTCTGTTCTTTTCAAAACGCTTTAATTGTTTTGTAGAATGTATCCAATGCAGCGTGATCTGACTGTCAGACCAGCAGATTACTCTCTTGCAAAGAACAGCTTTGATCACGTACTGTGCGACACGTGCGCCAATGAGCGCCGCCATTAATTCCAGCCTCGGTAGTGATAATTCCTTTACTAGAGCCACTCGGTTCTTGGCACAGACGAACGCTGAACTCCATGATGTGTTCAGGTATGCGACTGCGCGTACGCACGTGTACTGGCGTCAACAAACACGTGTAACACGTAATCTTCATCGACCATGTTCGATTGGCTGTCCGGAAAATACCGTCTCGGGAACGATGTCGCCATAGCTTTATTTAAGTCTTCTGCGATGTGTAGCCAGGTGTTTTGTTCACGTTCCGGAATTGGTGTCCCACGCATACATCCGCTTCCATAGGTCCTGAATCAGCAACTTTGCACGAATGGGGACTGGGGCTTACATGCCGAGCGGGTCATAAATCGTCGACGTCTGCTGTAGAATTCCACGCTTAGTAGCCTTTTCCTTGGAATGAATGGAGCGCATGACAAATGACATCTGGTCTATTTCCGGTTCCCATAGCAAACATAACACCTTTATCACAGCATCCCTGTCTGCGACACATTCAG
This sequence comes from Dreissena rostriformis, assembly GCA_007657795.1. Taxonomy (NCBI): domain Eukaryota; kingdom Metazoa; phylum Mollusca; class Bivalvia; order Myida; family Dreissenidae; genus Dreissena; species Dreissena rostriformis. The sequence goes on along the minus strand of VMBQ01006783.1, from coordinate 32,288 downwards.
CTTCTGCCATAGTCCTCAGTGCGCTTGAAGCAGACGTCCATGATCGCAGGTTAAAGCCGCCGGCTGCCATCAAATCACTTGCGTGGCGGAAGTTCTTCAGTACATCAATCTCTGATGTGAAACTTGAAACGACGTTGTCGACGTATAGGTCATTGCTGATTGTGCTCGCCGCTGGGTTGTCTTTGTTTAAGGTCAAGTGCTTCAAAATTGTTGCGCTTAGAATAAATGGGGAACACGTTGCTCCGAATAAAACCGCTCGGAAACGGTCGTCAGTGGACTGCATGGGTGTGTAGAGTCCGACAGCCAAAGGTATCTGGTAACATCACGATCATCTCCATGTAGCATAACGTTGAGGAATGCCTTCTTTATGTCAGAGACAACATCGTACTTGCCTACTCGAAACTTCATTAGTAGAAGTGTGAGATCATTAGTTCCGGTGGCGTTGACATTAAACAATCATTGAGACTGGCACTTCCGGTTGCTTGTCGACAACTACAATCGTAAACGATTCTCATTGGACTTGTAGCAGAGTCCTTTTAACAACATGATGTGGAATATAGTGAATACGAGCCGGTGCGTTATCGTTTTCGACCCGTTCAATAAATCTGCGTCTCTCTTGGGCATTTATGATCTTGCTATAAAAGGCAAGCACAGCTCAAATTCATCGTATGAGTTATTTTTCTTTCCCGTTTCTAGTTGCACGAATAAATCTTCAAGCGTAGCCCTATGTCCATCTCTTGCTGCTTATAACTTCTGTAGGTTCTTTTTTGTAGTCACGGCACCAAAATGTGCGATCGTAATAGATAAAAACGCGTTGTGTAGGTTCGTACCTTTATCTGACTTTCAAAAAGTAACGTACAATAACAAGTATATAAATATGACGTAAAATAAAACGTGAACGTTTGCGGCGACGTCGTGCGACGACGCGCCAAAATCCTAACATATTTTGTGGACTTTGTCGCGTTAAATATCATAATTAATTCTAATGAAAACTTCTTCGAGTTGTTTGCGTCTTTATTCTACTGAACTACGCAACATGGTGTTTATGTACATCACATTTTCATTCATGCATTGCTTCATTGAGTTTGATTTTTCCTTATCAGGTACAGAAAGCTTCAAAAGTAACCCAATGCACGTGTTCCTATTGCAGCCGAGTTCACCTCTGACTCCGACGAAAGAAGATCCTCTAGAAGATCTAATAAGAGAGCTAATCATTCTCCTCGATCCGCTAAACACTTCTGGTTCGGAAGCGGGCGATTGGCGCCACCTGGCCGAGAAATTGGACGTTGACGTTTCGAGAATACGGTGGCTGGAGATTCAAAATAGTCCCACGCGCCTGTTGTTAGAAAGGTGGCTGCAGAGCAAGAAGCCACTGTCAGAACTGAGGGATATATTGTTGACAATTAACAGACCCGATGCCGCGGGGGAAGTTAATAAGAAAGTAGCGATATTAGAAAGACAGGCCGAGTCATGAAAATCGAAATTAACGACAGTAAGTTTAATTGTAATCTAGCAAATGTTGTATTTACTTTTACAGACCAGATTCGATAAAAGATTTAGTATGTTGTAATTGGACATCTATGATTGAAAAATAAATCCGCATTTCCGTGAACCACTCTTACAGATAACTTGCTGATTTTGTTTAAGATAAAGAACAAAATTAGCCTGAAAAACTACAAATTAACACATAACGATTTTCTGAACCGGAGCATTGTAAAAGTTAGTTCTCTTTCAATTTAATTCACATTAATTTTTATTAAATTTAATGAAAATGCGTGGCTGTAAAACACTCCTGGCTTATTTAATTCGAACACACAAAAACTGAACATTTCACGTTGTTTAATGACACATATAAAACGGTACATTGAATGACAATACAAATTGTCGGATGTAACCTGTTTGAGTGAAATATATAGAATTATCAATTTTTACTCATTTAACAATAGTTTTACACGTACATTTTTGCATGCCTTATTTAACACACACAGAGCCATTTAATAAGCAAGTTGGACTCGAAACGAGGCGCTTGAATGGATTTTCGCTTATTGAAAGATAGATTTAAATGAAAACAAAATGACAATTGTGAAGTATTGCGGGTCTGAATGGAATTCAGCAGGTTAAGAAATAGTGCCGGAAATGTTTAACAGTCACGCATTTTCATTTAATCTATTAAACTTACTGTAAATTAAATTGAAAGAGAACTTTATTTTACTATGCTCTGGTTCGGAACATCGTTCTGTGACGGGGCGAACTACACGCCGATAAAGATTAGTTAGTTTCGGCAGAATCCGGTAGAATTTTTTCTTGGTCTTGTAACTAAGAAAAAACACACTTGAAAGAACTTTGTAACACTAATTTCAATTGAAGCACGTAAACAAATACTGTTTCTTTCAATGCAAATATTCTTTATTCATATTGGTATTTTAGTTATAATACCAGAAGAAAATATGCATTTATAATATCTGTCCGAGCCATCATATATTTTCCATTGCAGGGTTCGTACCGATGTCCGCTGTAGAAAGCGTCTGTTTATTCTTACGCATCTAAGTGAAGAAGGCGCGCCAGGGAGTAGAAGGGAGACGCAACACCAGCTCTGACATTAAGACGCCGATGCCAACTGTTAAAACACGTTATTGTGTCGCAAATAGTTCAAAAAGAAATTCAGAAATATGTTATCTTTATATCAAACTCTAAAAGGAACATAAACATGTTTGTGTTCTAAGAAACATATGATGATAATTTTGTGAGAATACTAGTACCTTAACAATCATTGTTAGTTCGTTCGGACCGGCCGTACAGGCTCAATGACGAGACTGCCTATGTCGTCGATTCCATCCAGATTTGTCCTATGTGCGAGAACTGGGGGAGCAGAATATGTACATCGTTCATGTCCACTTAGGATTCAAACTTCTCGCGAATGTGTTCCTTTGGAGAGGAAAGGCAGACAGAACAGCATGCGCATGAGATCATGAGTGCCGCGAGTATGCATGTTATCAGTAGACAACCCCGTGTTCTGTGGAACAAAAATATTGTATGTATTTCTTTGAGCCAGTATACTTAAATTCATAATGAAATTAGTTATATTAATGGTTACCTAAATATCATCCAGTTAAATCATATCCACTATAGGAATTGGTGATAACATTGAAACGTATAATAAACACGTAATACTTCAAGATTTTGCACCATGTAGTAATCAAATTTATTTTAACTTAATACTGTATACGGATATGCAATACATTACAGTATTCACCTGTACACGACTCCAAAGTACCTTACCCCAAAAGCAACGCAAATCCATGCATGTCTTGATGAAAACTCTTCTTGAGCCTTTCATATAGCGACTTTAAAATCGCACTCTCTTTCTTAAACCTGCTGCATTCCATTCAAATCCTGTAGTTTGCCCGTAGAACATATTCAACTGTACTTGCAACGATGTTTTTTTACCGTTATTATTATAATAACTATTTATTATAAGCAAACATAACAGTTTTGAATTTAACGTCCCATATATATGTAAAGAGTTAAACGAATGTTATTTAAATTGAAGGGTATTCGAATTACCGACACTTTCCATAATAACCTTAATCATAAAGACATAAGCTGATCGTCCACTCATTTGCGTAAGAATCAGTGGCAGCAACCCTCGTCTGATGAATGCCTAGACCATTAGCTGCATGATGAAGGGAGCAGGAGACCTGCAAATATAATGCGAAACTATTGTATTTAAATGGCCTCTGGCTTTACATTAGTTTAAAAAAAAGCCACAAAAAACACATTGTTTTCCCTGTTTTTCTTCTTATTTTTGAAAAAGATCATCAAATAAATGACCACACCCACACATTATTCCCCTTCTCCGACCCCCTCCCCCCCCNAAAAAAAAAAAAACATGGTTAAAAAACACGAATATTTTTTGTTTTTGAAAGACCGTCCAACCGTCAGAATCGTCTATAATGTACCACTTCTTTAAAACATAAGTGATCAAAATGTTTCAATTATGTTCCTCTTCCAGTTAGAATATGACTTTATCACATGCTATACCTTGTTTACCATGTAATATAACTATTACATAATATGTTTTTATATTACACATGTGTAATACAACATTTTTAAGCGTTTTCATTGGCTGCAGAATCAATAACTAACCAATTGCATGGCTTTATTTTGGTGAAATGACGTCGTCAACATGAAATGACATCACGATAGTAAACAACTTTTAGATCTATCAGCATTTGTTTGGTCAATTAAGATGTATTTAATTTAGTTTAAAAGCATGTGATAAAAAAGATCTGACACTCGTTGTCATAGCATACCATATTTTATTAAACTCGTCCAGGAAATTCGTTAGTAAGCTCGCCAAAGGCTCGATTACTAACAAAATTCCTGAACTCGTTTAATAAAATATGGTATGATATGACAACTCATGTCAGATCTTATATATATTACCTTGACCTTATTGAATATGAACAATTTCCCGATGATGGCTTACTTTATACTGCCAAGCACTTGAAAAGTCGAGCGCGCTGTCATCTGACAGCTCTTGTTGTACATTCTTATAATGTTTTTTCATAAAGCAAACCCAAGTGATAATCAAACAAAATCCGTCGAAATTGGGTTGCCATATGCAGTGAATTATGTATGTTAGAAATCATAGTATTTTCTGAATGCTTTTCTGTTTGTTGAGTTTCATCACTAGGCGCGACACAGAATTCCGACGGACGGACTAAAATAAACACTACAGGTCAGAATTAAGTACCTTTGATAACACATAATCATGTACATCGCCTACAAGCTCAGGGTCAGCGATGTCGTCACAGACGTCTTTCTTGTTGGTAGAGTATACACTCCCTCTCTATGTAACGGTAGCAGGACATATCTTTGTATTGTTTCGAACATCATCACACCGTCGTCTTAGGGCGCCGTTGCTTAATGACATATTAGTGCATTTTAAATTAGTATTCGATAATATGTATAATATTCACATTCTGCATTGAAGATAATATATGCCTTTAATGACGTCACAATAACTAAGTTAAATAAATCATCTATGCCGCAAACAATCACTATATCTCTATAGGTATTATACGATAAAATAGTTTTAATGCATTACTTAATTTGTGTTTTATCATCTTAAAAATAGCCGATTACACTAACAAACGCACTTTTTTCCCTTCTGTTCTCTGCACTCGTCAAAATATGTTTTACATTGCATGTCCTGAAATGATGTTAAGAGAGTATTTCCTTAATCAGCAAGCATATGCTCTGTGCGCTAGAAGTTATATCGCATTAAATTAAACCATACCAATTAGCTATTCAACAAAATCATGTTTTATGTGCAATTCCCATGTTAACGCTTAAACAATATTATTCCGGCAATTCATTTGAACGAATCATTCAAATTCACATCATGCATACAAAACTATTATTTCAGATTTGTCATATTTTAATTATATATATATATATTTTTTCCATCGTGGCTCTGAATGTAGTTCTTGATGTTGTTTTCAAACTTGTCCATTGTTTGTTTGCAAAAAAGCAGATGCACTCTTTCAATTTTTTTGAGAAATGAGATAAGTCAGTAGTATACATTATGAATGAACGCGTTAACTTAAAAAATAAAGCGATATTATTAAAACCATGGATTGAAACTAACAAAATGTTTTAAATTTGAAAATCATTTGCACTAAGTCGAACACACATTTTATAAGTCTTCATAATAAGCCATTCAATGATTTCATGTAAATCGTTCAATATTTTACATCGTCTCTGAAAATCAAGCATAACATACATTTGTTCAACGAAAAAAGTGCATCATTGTTTTACACTGTAAAGAAAACGTTACGGAGTACCGTAAATTTACAGAATTAAAGAAATACAACGAACCGTTGTTTTGTAAATATTCTTAAATCATGCTTGTCTTGAAAGTTAGCAATGTTTACATAAATATCTATAACAATCTCAATCAAAACATCCGATTGACGTTCAAATCGTTTATACACTACGAGTATTTCTCTAGTCTTACACATGAGACAAAAACGAGAATTTAGAGATTACTTAATAATAATCGCAAACGGAAAATATGATTTTGCTTATTTTTCCTCCTTAGCGACATTTATTCAGGAATAGACAAGCGATATGTTAGCCCTTTGTGATTTAAAATCATCTACATCACGAACTGGAATATTTAAGAAACCACATAAATCATAAGAGCATTCAAAACATACTTAGCAATGAATTAAAATCAATAAATATGTGTTAGCATTCAGAACAGGTACAATAATAATATGCATACTTAAAACACAAGTGCATAAACTTTGTAAATAGCACCTGGCATAAAGAAACTCTATTTCGTCATTCAAAAGGTTGTTTATGTATGACCAGGTACATTATTTCTTCATTATCTTATTCCATCTGCATATTAATCCCACAGTATGGTAATATACTATTCTGCATATATTAAACGTTGAGAACTACTCTAGATACTCGTTTAACGCTACAAGTGTATGGCTATTAAGTTTGCTGTAGGAGCATACCCGAGGTAAAATTATCGAGTTAAACGAGTTTACGTTTGTGGTAACGCAATAATGTCTATTTTAGAAACAAACGCGGAAGTTTTGTGAACATGAAACTATTCATTTACGCGGGCGTGTATCTGCGATCCGCACCTTAACAGGTGGACTGAGTTATATATTAAATATCCGGACTTTGGATTAAATCTTGGACAAAACGGCACATTAAAATGGTAAGTGATTGTTTAACCATTTAACTGTGATAACTATCTAAAAAAATTACATACATTTTATTATCAGGTAATATTTGTTTAAATAAATTTAAAAAAATGTTTAACTAAACGCGTTCAATCTAGCAATCTATATATGCAACAAACGTTGATACGTTCGGAGTACAAAGTTTTTTAACTGCTTGGTATCCCAAACAACACGAATATTTTTCCCCAGGGACTGTCGCCTTGTCAAAGAAACGGCATGATATTAAAACTACCTGATATAGTCTAAGCCACATAAACAGAGATCTTTATTAAAAAAACAGTACTGTACCACACCATATAAATCGAGGGAAACTAATATATTTAGGTCATCCTATACATGATGATTTGACATGTAGAAGACACATCGCTTAACACTCACAAATCTTGACCAAACACAATGAAAACATTCGACACCAGTTAGTATTTTATACCAGGAAGTCTCATACGTGCGATCTTTCCCAAGTAAATACAAAGGCCGTTTTATACCTATGTCCATTCGGAATCGAATAAAAACGCACAGCGTCCTTGCAAAATCCATCAATCATACAGCTTATATATCTCTTATCGTTGTCAGTCAAATAAAAATGCGGTAGTAATTAGACGACTAGTATATCATTTTCATTATCTTATTATTCGTGATAACGAAAACAAATGTTAATCATAATATTTTATGAATGTATTCGTTGTACATAACATACAGTGATGAATCCTGTAGTCCCCTGTAGAAGTTACAGTAGTGTATACCAAGCATCAACTCTTATGTAAGTAAACATTTTATACTCGAAATCTTTTGGCTCAAAGTTCGGATGGGTCGAAGTTTTCTTGTCGGTCCCCGCGACTTGAGTCATAGGATTTCAACTGTATAGTAATGCGGGGATAGGCGCATGCAACTGTCTTACCTTTCCGTAACACGTCTAGATACATTACTCACGTCAAATAAAACGATAGAGAAGCAGAATACAGTTTATTATTTCAGTAAATATGTTAACTTGTTATTGTTTTCCTCTTGTAATTTATGGGTCTTATATTGGACATACATGTGCTCGCGTTCTTCTTGTATGCAAAGACACGTTTTTGCCGGAGTGCATGTAGCTAGTAATATCATTTACGCTGGGTTGTGCAGGACTAGGTCTGAAAACCCGTTTGCAAAATTGGGTTGGGAGATTTTCTCACTTGATGTGAGTTAATTAGTCCTTATACTTGATAAATCACCGAGGTGCTTGTCAGTCACACTGCCAGGAGCCTCAAAATACCAGAATCCAATATGGCCACCGAAGGCCATGTTGAAAAGAAAACACTATTGCCTTTTGGAGTAAAATCAAATGTTTTACCTTTAAATTATGTATTTTTTGGTAAGAACTCAGTTATGAGAGGTCTTGTTAAATATGGAGGGTAATTGATCCGGAATGGTAAAGTACAAGGTCATATGATACATCAACGACCTTGAGCTGACCTTGGACATTAAAAGCCAGTGTATAAACTTTAATGTGACAAATGTTGACGTAATTAATTCAATTCTGATTCTGTTAAAATCGCATGACACTTCATTTTCTGTTTTCCTAAAAGGGGCTGGACGAGGGGGTGATAATAGGCTTCGTAATTCTCGGTGTCGTGTTGTTCCTGACGATTGCCATATTTACCGCCTTGGTAATATGGCTCTGTTTAAAGCTGCGCCAACACGAGCGAGAAATAACCGCCTTGCAAGAGGAGAACACGAGCTCACGTTCAGTTTCCAAAGCAATGTCTCCTGAACACGACAGCGCCATCGACCTGAATGAGGTCCACGTGAGAAGCCGTCCACTGAGTCAGACATCGGGCGTATCGTCCCTTTACTCTGCCAGAAAAAGAATGACCATTCAAATCCATAAAGAGCAAGTGAATGTGTACGGCAACTGTCCTCAGATAGGCTTGCTGATGATGACTGCTCAGAGTTATTACAAGTCTCAAACTAACACGGCAGTTGACGTGCCCGCGGAAGCTATCAATGTAGTTGATGCTCATACTAACCGGAAAACTGTCATAAGTAAGTTACTAACTACTGATTGGCAAGAAGGCTTGCCTACGTCATTGATCTTTGATGGCAACGCCAGTTCATTCGACCAAATAGTTAAGCAGAATAAGGGCATATTCATTCATAAAACGATCGGTTCGAAAGGAGGGCGTTTGAACATTTCTGGCATTACACTGGATATACCCCCAGATGCCCTTGTGGAAGACACCTTGATTTCTCTGGGTTTACTTTGGAACGAGGATTTCGCTCCACCTCTTACTAAAAAGCAAACCATACTGAGTCCAATGGTTCTTTGTCAGCCGTCTGGTTTGAAGTTCAAGATGCCAGTGAAGCTGACGTTTCCGCACTCGGCGTACAGAATTACGTCGGATTGGGTCCCGAAGGTAATGAAGAGGGAAGGAAGTCTCGAGAACCAGAGTCAATGGGAAACACTGACACTAGCGGACTACTCACAGCGGGATGTCGGAGAGCATCGCATCACTTTGCATTTAAACCACTTCACGCTGTACACACTTGTTGGGGAATCAAAGCCCGGAAAAACGGCTGCAAAACTGGTCCATTTTGTGGCGTTTACCAACCAACTGAAGCGAGGTTCTCTTTACAAACCGAGGATATATTGTTTGAACTCATACAAAGATGAAGTGGAGGTAATTTATTAAGGCATTACAAATATAAGTTGCCATTTTCCTTCCATAAAACCATTTGTAAAATTGTTAGAAATATGACGTGTTTTGTTTTGGCCATTTAAAAGGACTCTTTCAAAGATTTTCGTTATTTTAAAATATTGTTGCTTCAGGAAGTTCAGAAACTTCAGAACCATTTTGAAGGCGTTTCTAAGCTCTCTGACACCAGCGGTTTCATAGTCCACGACAACGAACACGACATCTTGGTTGAGCTCGTCAAACTGTGTGATGGATGGCAGCTCAATGGAGAAAGAACAGAAGTGAGTAGTATGACTAGCCGTTAATTAAGTCAGGATAGAGATGGGTATAAATGCAACTTCAACTGTAGATAGACTAGTCGTTATACTAGCCGGTAGACATGATAGTAGTGTTGAGGATTGCAAAATAAGCTATGTGTAGCTTAGCAGAAAGACTAGACGGTAAGACTGGGCAGATGTGGGTAGGAATGCATCTAAAGCGTTTGATAGACTGGTAGTTAGAGTAGACATTACGAAAGGAGGGAGGTGAGTAGAAATTTAACTTCAGTTGTGGATAGACTGATAGTAAGATAGGATTGAAGTGGGTAGGAATGCAACGTAATATGTGGGTTAACTGGTAGTTAAACTAGACGTTAAGACAGGATTGCGATGAGTAGGAAGGAAACTTCAGCTGTGAGTAGACTGGTTGAATGACGAGACGGTGAGACGGGATAGAGGTGGACATGAATGCAATATTAGATCTGAATATACGGGTAGATATACTAGACGGAAATACAAGACATATGTGGGGAGGAATTCCATTTCACCTTTGGGAAGACGGGAAGTAAGACTAGACGGTGAGGCAGAATGCGCATGCGTCGTGCAACTAACTAGCTTTTTCTTCTCTCCTGAAATTTTCACTAAAAACAGTTGTTCTAGCGAAGTTATTTTGGTTCTAGTTGTGGTTTCAGAAATTTAAACATATTTTAATATAACTTTAATTCAACTCAGGGTAGATTCAGATTGCTTATATTGGTTTTGGTTGGTTTTTCCACAGCCAGCTGTATTCCCGCCATACGTCCTTGACCTTACGTGAAAGAATAAAACAACAACAACAACAACAAAATCAACAGGAAATAGAAATGTTTACAGGAATTCTCACATGTTGTGTCCTATTTTCAATTGTTAAATCATTATATCATGTAGCCCAAGGTGATCTTGACACAGGTGGATATTTCATCAGACCCCCTACAACCATTCAGGTAACCCTAATCTGCGAAAGATTTGTGTAGGTCGTCTAGTGAGCAAAGCAAAAACTCAAAACTTTGTAAGCAAGGCAAAACCTAATAAAAGCTATTTATTTATCCTAGTACTGACACTATCCGCCGATATTGAACTCAATCCTAGCCCAGATTATCCATGTGGAACTTGTGGCTTGAATGTACTTGAAAATGACCCCGCCATCTTATGTGACACCTGTAATTTGTGGTTCCACATTCATTGCGAAGGATTTAGCCAGTCCGATTACTCTGATTTGGTATCAGTCCTTTTCCTGGTTGTGTACGAACTGCGAGTCTACCAACTTCTCCACATTATCTACTTCATCTTTGTCGTCCCATGAATCCCATAATAGATTTTCCCTATTGTCGGACTCAGAAACCCCTCAATCTGCCTCCGTTACTGATAATCCCACCGTCCCTCCTAAATATGTTAAACATTTCTACTCCTCCAGCCTAAAAGTCATGACCATAAATTTTCAATCCATTGTAAATAAGAAACTAGAATTCCATGTCCTTCTTGATTCAGATAAACCTGACATAGTTTTCGACACCGAGTCATGGCTTACACCCTAACACACTGATAGCGATTTTTTTTTCCCCAAGCCCTAGGTTACACCCCATTTGGACATGATAGGAAAACAGGTAAATCTGGGGGTGGGGTCTTTATTCTGGTAAAAAAAAACAGTTGTTGTCTCAGAAATTAAAAGGTTACAAACAAACTGTGAAATCCTTTGGTTAAAACTTGAAATATTTGTAGCTCAACCACTTTACTAAGGATCATACTACAGATTCCACGAACAAGATGAAATAAGTATCATAGAATTACGTAAGTCATTACAATTGGTTAACAAACTTAAAGCTAAAGTGTGGCTTACTGGGGACTTTACATTTTCCGAAACTATCCTGGGGTAGCCAAGGTATTCCCACAGGTAAACCTGGCTGCTCCCTTCCTAAACTCTATGAAGACTTTTTATCATTTATTAATGATTTTTCTCTCCAACAAATGGTCCGTTTCCAAACAAGATTAACCAATACTTTAGATCTATTCTTTACTTCAAACCCCTCCCTCATTAAATCTGTTAAGTCAGTAGCCGGTATCTCTGATCACGACATCGGCAAAATCACCTATGATATCAAATCACCGACTAAATAGACAGAAGCCCCGTACTGTACACTTATTCCGTAAAGCCAATTGGGTCAACTTCCCACAGTACATAGTTTCTAGGTCCCCTACTATGTTCACTGATTACCAATCTAAGTCCATTGAAGAGCTGTGGACAGAATTTAAGGATCTTCTCCAAGAGGGATCAAACCTCTTTATTCCCTCAAAGAGGTTGGGATCTAAACCATCTCTTCCCTGGATCACCCAAGGTTTCAAAAGACAAATAAGAAAAAGAAAAAAAATATATACATAAAACAGAAAACTGTCAGTCCCGAGGTCAAACAACAGTACACAAACTTCAGAAATCAGGTTAAAAATGAAATAACTCAGGCCCACTCCAGCTGCCTCGAATATGTGCTGGAAACACAGTCCGGTGATCCAGACATCACCCCCCCAAATAGGTCAAAATTTCTCCCGTAAGAAGCTCTTCTCAGCCATCAAAAATGCTAAACAGGATACCCAAGGTATTGCCCCTCTATTGGAAAATGATAAACTTATCACGGATAGCAGGGGTCAAGCAAACGTCCTCAATCGCCAGTTCCAGTCCGTCTTCACTCCAATGAATCCTCAAACATTAGGTCGACTCTGTTTAGTGAAAGCCCAAATCCTGTTTAGCAACACCCAAAAGCCAAAATATCCCAAAATGACTGAATTTTCCTTTAGTTTAAGAGGTGTCCATAAGCTTTTGTCCAACCTACAGACTGACAATATCAAGCCTCTAGTTTTTAAAAATCTAAGTGTACAGATTGCCCCCTTGGTTACCAGAATCTTTCANCCCCTAATAGGTCAAAATTTCTCCCGTAAGAAGCTCTTCTCAGCCATCAAAAATGCTAAACAGGATACCCAAGGTATTGCCCCTCTATTGGAAAATGATAAACTTATCACTGAAAGCAGGGGTCAAGCAAACGTCCTCAATCGCCAGTTCCAGTCAGTTTTCACTCCAATGAATCCTCAAACATTAGGTCGACTCAGTTTAATGAAAGCCCAAATCCTGTTTAGCAACACCCAAAAGCCAAAATATCCCAAAATGACTGAAATTTCCTTAAGAGGTATCCATAAGCTTTTGTCCAACCTACAGACTGACAATATCAAGCCTCTAGTTTTTAAAAATTTAAGTGTACAGATTGCCCCCTTGGTTACCAGAATCTTTCAGAAATCTCTAGAAATCTGTAAAGTCATGGAACACATTGTCGCCTCAAACATCACCAAACACTTCCAGGTCAACGATATTCTTTTCCATCTCCAGCATGGCTTCAGGTCAAAACGGTCATGCGAGACACAGCTCATAGGACTTGTAGAGGACTTATCCAGGAACCCTTATTCATGGCCAACAAACAGACTTAATACTCCTGGATTTCTCGAAAGCATTCGACAAGGTCATTCCCTTGAAGTTACTCTAAAAAATGCACAAACACGGCATCCAAGATAGCACGTTACAATTGGTCAAATCTTTCCTAATGGGTCGCCGTCAGTCTGTCTTGGTCAATGGTGACAATTCAGACGAGGTACCAGTCACATCAGGTGTCCCTCAGGGCTCTGTTCTCGGCCCTCTTCTCTTCTTGCTCTACATAAACGATCTGCATGAAAACATAGTTTCACAGGTCCGGTTATTTGCTGATGACACTGCTGTCTATATCACAGTCAACAATCCCACTGAACAAAACACCCTGCAAGAAGATCTAATTAGATTACAAAAATGGGAACACTCTTGGGATATGGAATTCAATCTTTCCAAGTGTACGGTTATTATCATCACAAGGTCAAAACACCCCTACAAATCCACATACACACTCCACGGCCAAACCCTTGAGACAGTAAGTGATGCTAAATACTTGGGTGTTTGCATCACATCTGAACTCAGTTGGAATAAACACATAAACCAGGTAACCGCAATAGCCAGCCAAACACTAAACTTCATTAAACGCAACATTCCCATAAAGCACCCACGCATTAGAGAATTTGCCTTCAAAACCCTTGTCCGCCCACAACTTAAGTATAGTAGCTCAGTGTGGAGCCCACATACACAATACAACATCAACAAGATCGAGATGGTCCAACGCAGGGCCGCTCGATGGGTCACCAATGATTACTCATACCACAACAGCGTCACACACATGCTAGATAAATTAGGGTGGCGTTCCCTTGAGAACAGAAGGTATGACTCCGGCTACTGATGTTCTATAAAATTGTCCACGGACTGGTTGCTGTACCAATGCCTCCTTATGTCATTCCTCCAACCCGGCTCACTAGACATCTGCAGCCTCTTTCAGACAAATTTCCACTCCCAGCAACTATTATAAATTTTCCTTCTATCCAGCTTCTATCATCATATGGAACTCCCTGCCAGCCAATATTGTACAGGCACCTAACCTGGACCAGTTTAGGCAGGGGGTGACCAAACTAGACCACAGTTTCTGAGCGGAATGGCTGTGTTTAACCATTTATCTGTATATTTCTTCTTTTAATTAACACTTTCATCTTTGTTTCTTAGTCTCTCAAATACATTATGTACTACTTTTTATCTCCTATTCTTTTCTTTTTTTAATTCTCTAGCACCGACACGCGCCTGCTTGAAATGCTAATTGTGGCGACTAGCAGTATATATAGATACTAGTAGATAGATAGACAGGGTAGAGATGGATACGAATGCAACTTCAGCTCTGGCTTTACTGGTTGTTAGATTAGACGGTAATACAGATTGGAGGTGCGATAGTTGCAACTTCAGATGTGGATAGAATGGTAGGTAGACTAGCCTGTAAGACATGACATAGGTGGGTAGGAATGCAGCTTCATCTTTGGATAGACGGGACGTAAGAATAGACGGGTATACTGAAAACACACACACTCGCAAAACTTCACACACGCAAAACGTAATCGTTTATCTAATTGTTTAAGGTATTACCGTTTGAAAATGTGTGGCACGGTTTTCAACCTCACTGCACTTTCGTTATGCGTCAGAAGAAAACGACGGTATGTGAAATGATATGCGAGTTCCATGTTCACCAAGCAGGCGACGACAACAGATTTGCCAAGCTTAAAATCGCCGAAGCCATCCCCATGGTATGTACGTCCTTATCACAAGACCTTAGTGACCTTCTGTTATCAAAACTTAAAACGCTTTATATTTCGTAGTGTGTAAGCCATAAGGCAGTATCTGCCTTCTTTGCATAGTAGGCTGATGTCGTGTTCTGGCTGTTCATTGACGATTATGTTTTGAAAGCTGATTCGCCATGAATGCTGAGGAATGTGACTTCTTACGTTAAACTTTCACCTGCATCTATTGCTTGTGATAAATATCAATCTATGAAGTAAGTTGTATCTTAACTGACTGAATAATCTTGTACAATTATGTGATGTTTTTATAAACAAGTCGTCCATTAATTCAATCACTCCATCACTAGTCCAGTGTATATGAATATGAACGTCATATTTTCCTTCATACATTACTTCTTTGAGTTTGTTTTTTGAATCTGTTGGGTTTTGTTTAACATTCTTATTGTCTAGAACAAATAAGCCCTTAATAATATATTTTCCAGACTATGAAAAGTTTTGTAGTCAAGCAATTATAGCAATTATTTGTAAATGAAGGTTGTTTCATGAATAATTGGTGTTTTTACATAACTTTTTCAACAGACTTCGACTAAAATGTACCAGTGCGTGTCTATATTGCAATACGTGTAAATTGTGATTATAAGGGAAACACAATTTCAAAATAAATCCAAAGCACGTGTTCCTTTTGCAGCCGAGTTCACCTCTGACCCCGACGGAAGAAGATCCGCTAGAAGATCTAACAAGGGAGCTAATCATTCTCCTCGACCCGCTAAACACTTCTGGTTCGGAAGCGGGCGATTGGCGCCACCTTGCGGAGAAATTGGACGTTAACGTGTCGAGAATACGGTGGCTAGAGATTCAAAATAGTCCCACGCGCTTGTTGTTAGAAACGTGGCTGGAGAGCAAGAAACCATTGTCTGAACTGAGGGATATATTGTTGACAATTAACAGACCCGATGCCGCAGGAGAAGTTGATAAGAGAATAGCGATATTAGAAGCACAGGCCGAGTCATGACAATCTAAATTTAGGACAATTGTGTCGTGTTCTGATAAATCTGGGCAAAATGCGTGTGCGTAAATTGTCATCCCAGATTAGCCTGTGAGTCCGCACAGGCTAATCAGGGACGACAATTTCCGCTTTTATGGAATCTTTCGTTTAAATGATGTCTCTTCTTAGCAAAAATCCAATTTTGGCGGAAAGTGTTACGCTCGGTAACAGTAAATTGAACATTATTTCTTTATACAATAATTGTCGGATGTAACTTGTTTAGGTAAGATTATATAAAATTATATAGTTTATTTACTAAACAATAGTTTTACATATACATTTCGTCATGCCTTATTTAACACACATGTAACTATTTCATAAGCGAGTTGGTATTCATTATCAAACTAAGAAAAATATGTGTTGACTACCCGGTATGCTGAAACGCTTGCAAAATGACAATTGTCTTAAACACTTTAGATAGAAAATTCTATACACATAGTGAATATGTTGAAATAACAATACTGTTATATAGATGTCTTTGTTTTGATTATTAACAAGGAACAAATGAATTTGAAACTCATGTTTTTTTCTTAAATGATGGAAGAGCGGACATCTAATTTTGTATCAATGGTTTATCGGTTGTTTAACATGAACGATTTTTCTTCCATACGGGGTCATGACTTTAAAACGTGCACGTCTTATTAAAAAGCAACTATGGTAAATTGTATGGTAACTGTCAGATGTGATTGAAAAAAAAAGACAAAATGTACATTTACATCTACTGCTAAACAAGCAAATACCAACCTACGCATACAACACGATTAGTCAATAGAAAGCCAATAAATCTTGATCATAAGGTTTTTATTGGCTTGTTTAACACTTGTTTTCTTCCTGGTTGAAATATTTCCATATGTATATACATGTGTTTATAGATCGAATGTTGATCTTTTCCTACGATTTCGCTATTGGCTCGTTTATCACTTGTTTTCTTCCTGGTTGAAATATTTACATAATGTAAATACATGTGTACCGCCGGTATCGACTGTTGATCTTTTCACACGGGTGCGTGTTAAAGGGACTGTCCACTAGATTTTGGCATGTATTGAAGCTTGTCATTAAATGCTTTAAATGCTTTATATTGATAAATTTAAACATTTGAACCAAAAATCTCCAGTAAAAAAACAAGAATACAATTTTAAAAAAAAGGAAAAAAAGTAACCCTCAACAGGGCTAGAACCACTGACCCCCGGATTCCTGGAGTCCTTGAGTAAAATGCTACCTGTTTAGACCACTCGACCACGGACGCTCATGTTTAAAGCGGATGTATTTTTTACCTATATAAGCAATCCTCGTAGGTTCCCAAAATATCGTTTCGCGTCGCGCGACGCTTTATCTAGTGGACAGTCCCTTTAACGACGCATTGATCGATCATCATCTCAATCAGCAGTTTGTTAAAGGCACATGTAATAAATAAATAAAACGAAATACCACATTATCAGCGAACGTCGAATTTGATATCATATTATCAAACTTAAATCCGGTTAGACAGTTTTAACAAACATTTATTTGTATTTTATTATGTTTATTTTGCATGGGTTTAAATCAAATCATGAGTAACAAAAAAAAACAGGTTAGAGTAGGTTGTTATTGAATAAATATTAGCTCACAAAGTTATCTAGCGAAGCTGAGAACACTTGACCGACTAGCTTCATTCACAACGCTCGGATAAACAGGGCGACCCAGACAGGTTTTTAAATCTTCACGTGAGTTGATAGGTATGTGTACACTTTAAATGAGAACTACATCACCCCCTGTACGTCGATAATCCAAACTGAGTTGGATAATTCAAACTGAAGAAAAAAATGTTGGCCGAAACTGAAACTGAAACTGAAAGGGAGTTGATTATTTTATCATTTTTGATAATTTAGTAACTATAAGGACGTAATTGTTCTACACATGTGATAATGAATGTCTGACGCACACATGCGTTTTGAGTTTTGCAACGATTTAATAGTTTTCTAGTAAAAAACGATAAATTTGTCTTCGGAAAATGCTAATTTTCATTAAATGCGACCTATGTGTTAAATTATTTACACGTTAATTGACAAAAGAGCGAACGAAACTGTAACAGAGATATGCCAAATTATATCATGAATGTCCTTTAAAATTTTACTTTTAACACCTAGTGTGTTTCTGTGTTAAAATCATGTGTTTGCAGGACGGGTATAAAAGTTTATGGATAAATCCAAACTGATATGAACATTTCTGTGGATAATAACCAAACTCAAAATAGTCTGGAATTATCCATACACTAGTTAGGTCATTATCCAATTTGTATATTCTTGTCCCAAACAAATACGAATATATTGCGTTTTCGAGCATTTACGCCAATCAAATTTTGTACATACATATATGAAAGGTTAATACATAAGTCCAAGCATTAAAACATTAAAAACATT
>VMBQ01006782.1:5412-39779 GCA_007657795.1 Dreissena rostriformis | reverse complement strand
ACTCCGTTATTAACAGATGGTGTACAATGCCATTTGGCGTGCATCATCGTCTTATCCATATATATACTCATACCAAGTTTCAATGAAATCTGCCAAAGCACTTCCAAGATATGGCTCCGGACACAAAAGTGCCGGACGGACGGACAGCCGGACGGACAACGCCAAAACAATATCCCACCGCCTCTGGCGGGGGATAATAACGGTAGTTAAGTTACCATTACCGGATCAGTAGCGTAATAAAGTTATTCTGGTGAAAAGCAATAAATGTTTTGAGACTTCTTTTACGCCAGTTTGATTAAATATTACCTTTGCTTACTGATTCAGAACAAAGTCTTATTTTTAAACACTGGAAAAATGTATTTGTGATACCTCTTTTTCGCCGCAGAATTCATGCATTAACGGATCAGTTGTAGCCATTATGGATCATGTGATTGAAACCACTCAGGGAGCATATTAACACGCTTTTTGAACTGTCGAAACATGAACTGTGTTGTTTACAAGGACCAAGTTACATTGCCAGTTATAAATTATATTCATTTTTTTTGTATTAATTGTTTTCTATTTGTGATCTTGTATCTAAATGTTACGCATGGTGTTCTTGTGTGAATTATCTGTTGAAAATCCTAAATAGATCGAAAAACTATGGGCATCTTATAAACCATGTACATTGTTTGAATCATATCTAATCATCGATATTGATCATGGAACATAAATAAAACATTAAGATTGAGATCATTTATTGAAAGAATCAAAACGATTTGCATATATTTTAATATAATATATTATCAATACGCATATTATCACGCTTGATCTGTTATTGCCCTAATTCTTCATTTCATTTAAGGTGTTGCAAAATCTTAAACACGAATCAAAACTGAAAGGTGTCAAAAACAACACTGGTCCACTCGAGAAGCAGAAGCGGGTTTTTAATTGGGGGAAATAAAGGGATTAGCGATGGTAAGTTTTAGCCAGACAGAGCTTAAATAGCGAATTTGATTGGGAACTTATAGACTTTACATCGTTTTTTATGACTGTCGGGACAAATCGTCTCAAATCGGGATGCCGGGACAAAGGACACAAAAGCAGGACTGTCCCGCCGAGATCGGGACGTCTTGTATGTATGATATGGCATGAACTTCTTTCCAACAGAGTTATAGCATGTGGCCGCGAATAATGTTAAACCTCTATTTTGAAACGAGATGGAAGTCAACAAAGTCGTATATGTCAAGACTGGAGAAATCATATTGATTTTTCTCCTAGATGTGATCACTATAAACATTTGAAATCTTTATTAGAAACTGAAAAATATTTATTAATGGACTTGCCTTTTTCTCTTCGAAATAGCTATGCCATTAGTTTCGATGTTCTAGTCACAAATTTGCAATTGAAACAGGAAGACACTTTGGTATATCAAGAGCTGAGCTGTTATGTACTAACTGTTTTAACCACAATATCGTTGTTGTTGAGGATGAGCATCATGTTTTATTTGATTGTAAAAAGTACTCAGATATACGCTCATTCTATTTACCTAATATACAACCTAATCATTTTACAGTTAATAGATTTTACAATTTTCTAAACTCTGGAAGAAATTATAAAATTCTAGCTGTTTGTAAGCTGATAAATAATATAATGAGAAGATAGTATTAATATAATGAAGATAAGTAATACTTATGATCAATAAAAAGTACACCTATCGTCGTATGTCAACTTTGTACACCACTTTGTTTGCATTAGAACCATTGTTTAGTTATATATAAAACTGCCTTTTATTTGTTCTTACTCTGTCAGATAACAATTATAAATGTTTGTACATATATATGCTTATATTCAAGTCTATATAGCATGTGCACCCGTGGTATCGGCCCTCTTAATGAATACATCTTAATATTTTAGTGAAAATATTTAAAAACACACCAGTTGTATATATGTCTATAGTTAAACATGTCTTCTATGGCATAACAACAAAAACTGCATTAAAATCGGCAATGTTTTNATGCCCCTCAAGACGTTTCCTTTTATCTGAATATATCGTGCAATATTGTGACAAAACAACCTTTGGGGAGCATCACCCGTCTCCGACGGTTTCTTGTTATCAAAGCAGGAAAGCAATAAATATAATGACATTTGTTATCTTTTTAACATTTTATTGTTACCTTCACCATTTATTGAGCATATATATATACATATATATAAATGATACAAATATGTACATGAAACTAATCAATAAAGAATACAGTATAATACAATGAACACATTATGTAACACATTTACATTAATCAATACATGCATATAAATCAATCATACAAATATGTACATGAAACAAATACAGAGTGCAGTACAACAATAAAGAATAAAGTATAATACAATGAACACATTATGTAACACCTTTACACAAGTCTTATCTTTTCACTCAGAGGGTCCATATAAGTGTGACACAGCCTTCAAAAAGGTGGAAGTGGACACTTCAGCATTCGAATACCTTGCCCAGTATTCTTCAAGGCGTGCGTTGACGGTGGATGAATGCTGTTCATCCTCCTGGTCGGAAGACTGCACGCTGATGTCCACCATCTGGGCTTCCTTGCGCAGGGCCTGTACCAGCACGTAGAAGGGCGCTGCGCCATGATGTGACTGGCTTGTGAGCGTTTTTGTTACATAAGCCAGTAATTGTATTATTATATTGTATTGCTTATTATATTAAGTAATGCAAACTTAAGGTACAAACTTGCTTACATGTGTGAAAAATCAACTTTTATACCCCAATATGCAAATGATAATAAATGTATAGGGTGAACGGACCCGATACTGTCAAGATTCCAAGATTTTGATGCCGTGTTGCAGTCTGCAAAATTAACCCATCGCCTGATCGCCAATGCGATAAAANCAGGGCTTTTTTGGCTGATTTTAAAGAAAAGACAGGGCTTTTTTGACTGATTTTATAGAAAAGACAGGGCTTTTTGGCTGATTTTATAGAAAAGACAGGGCGTTTTGAGCCTGTTTTATAGAAAAGACAGAGCTTTTATGGCTGATTTTATAGAAAGACAGGGCTTTTTTGGCTGTATTTACAGAAAAGACAGGGCTTTTTTTTAAGCTGATTTTAAAGAAAAGACAGGGCTTTTGGGGGCTGATTTTATAGAAAGACAGGGCTTTTTTTGCATGATTTTACGCTATCCACAGTCCACACCTGAAAAGGCAGGGCATTTTGGGCTAATTTTATTGTCATTATTTGGGTCATTTAACAAATAGCACTCTGGGCTCTTTTTGGCCGATTTTATAGCCGTAATTGGGTCATATACATAATGGCAAAAAGTATCTAAACTTTTTTTGGCTGATTTTATAACCATAAGTGAGTTGTATTCTATATGGCATTTTTTTCCCCCCAAATCCAGTGGAAAATTCTTAAATTGATTGTTTGACTTTTTGATGTTTAGTAATAGAGATGATAAGTCTAGAAATTAAGAGTTTTGTAGTTGTAACATCCATTTTACTTATAAGTTTATGTTTGGAATTTACTGTGTTATGTAAGTTTTATCAACAATAAATCTTTATATAAAAAAAAAATTAGAATGACGAACATGCATGCGGTGATATGGTCGGTCTATTTTATACTATTTCGCATTTTATTCATCAGAAATAGCAACTTGAACAATTATTGAAAAGTTTAATTAGTTAGGGGGAGTTATGCCCTTTATCCCTGTTGGGGACCTGCGGCCCCCAACCACCAACACAATTTTCCGGATTTCAAATAAAGTACCATTGACACCCCTGTCAAACCTCACACAGCTATTATGTTCCCTGGTAAAAANCTGCCCTTTACCCCTGTTGGGGACCTGCGGCCCCAGGTCCCCGACAAAATTGTCCGGATTTCAAATAAAGGACCATTGACACCCCTGTCAAACCTCACACAGCTTTTATGTTCCCTGGTAAAAAGGCAATGCCTAAATCAACAAATGCATCTGTGTTGGCAAAACGCAGGAAACATGAACAGCAAGTATGTTGCATTTTGTCCAGTTAAGGGTAAACAAAGTTATGAGCTTGCATTTTCTAATATTCTCAAATTGTTTTAATATGACTGACAATTTATATCATTTATGCATAGATCTCGATAATCCAAATATTTGAAAAGGCGGTTGATGTGACAATGGATATGGCCCTGGATCATGATGCTGACAATTATTATGCTGACTCAGATCACAACTTTGAAAACAATGAAAATAACATAATTTTGTGTAGAATTCTCAAAACTCTTGTAAATAAGCCACACATCAAGAATGGAATTAAGGTCTGAACACTACTGATTTGTTTACAACTCAACCCTTAATTACAAAACATGTATACAGACTCTTGACGTCCTTTCATGATAATATCAGCGGAAAAAATTGGCTATGAAAAATTGCCTCTGGCTATGAAATGTTGAAAGTTTCATGGCCACATTGGCTATGAAGACACAAATGTTAGTTTTGCAGACTGGATATATGCATTTGCCAATGGCCTTGAATCAAAGACCGAATAAACTTGTCAGCAAAACATACCGAAATGTTTGACAATGAGTAGCTCCGATTACGACTCAATCAATGCGTTTTAAAGAACAGGCCTTGAAGATGCTATGTTCAAAATATCATCTAAAAATGTCAACTATTTATCGTGATACGCAGTCTTGAACATCAAAGTGATCTGCTATGGGTAATGATCCGGTAATGGTAACTTGACTGTTACAAGTTATTTACTAGACACATGCCTGTATGCTTTTGTTTTCAATTGTCAACCTGTAAGTCGAAGCTGCAAACTTGAAATTGAACTCTTACCCTATTCACGCCGATTGGGATGGCCACAACAAAACCAGCAACAAGGGCAAAGAAATATAGAATTGCTTGAGCTAAAATGTGAAAATCACACACAGCCATGGTGTTTCGATAAGTTATTGTTCATGGAACTCTCCTTTTTTATAAAATAAAAACTTCCTGATCGAAAAGTAAACAACCGCCTCGTGCAGAAGATTTTTTAGGTTACACACAATCGGAAATATTTAAATCGAAGCTTTTTCGTCGATGTGTTTTTTTTTTTTTTGTCGAGAAGTTATCTTCGGCAAAACTTCGCCCATGAAATTTGGTCTTCTGTGGGTATGAACATTTCAAGATTGGCGATGAGATACTGCATAATACGTGCGTTTTTCCACAGGAGTTTGAAATTCTTTCAATAAAGCTAATCTAATGCAGTAATGGCTAAATAATAAAAAAATAGACCCCTATATTCTATATAGGGGTCTATTTTTGTATTACTAAGCCATTAAATTAATTAGCTTTATGGATAGCATTTCAAACTTCTTCTTCTTCTTCTTCTTCTTCTTCTTCTTCTTAATATATTCTTTTTCTTCTTCTATAATAATGACTATGTTCATTACTGATACATTATGGCCATGCGTGGNTAATAATGGCTATGTTCATTACTGATACATTATGGCCATGCATGGGGGGTTAAAAAGAAATAGGTTGATAGGTTACCCGAGTTACTCAATTCACCCAGGAAAATCCTATCAACAGTGATAAAAAAAGGTGCAAAACCTAGCACCTTAAGCCTGTAAGACTTAAATATATACATATACTACTGTGCATGTGCTGAGAATATTAGAAGAGTTAAAAACAGGATAAAAGCAAAAACATGTGAACTAAGGATGGAACACTGAAGTAGGCAGCGCTGATTTAAATCCATGGATCGTATCAGCGCTGACTACATCAGGTGAAAGTGTGTTCCATAGTACAACTGTTCTTGGAAAGAATGAACATTTGTGGTAATCAGCTGTACTTGGTGGTATTTGGTATGCCATGTGATGGTGATGGCGTGTGTGTCTATTGTATGGAGTGAGATAGTGAAGGGGATTGACGTCAACATGATTATACACTATTTTATAAAACAAAATGAAAATTGCTTGTTGTCTTCTTGATTGCAAGGTATTCCAATTTAAATCTTAAATTATATGTGTGACTGTGCCCGGGTCTTGCTGTAATTATTTGTTACAAATCTGGCGGCTTGACGTTGAACATTTTCAATTTTATCAATATCCTTCTGATGGTAAGGGTCCCACACACTAGAGCAATATCCCAAGGATGGTCTAACAATGCTGTTTTATGCCGCTGCCTTAGTTTCCATTTTAGAAGAATGAATGTTTCGTTTTAAGAAGCCTAAGCTCTGACTTGCTTTACTACAAATTTTATTTACGTGGGGTGACCAGTTTAAAGTTGAGTTTATTTCGACACCAAGATAAGTTGCTTGGTTTACAACAGACAGAGGTTGATTGTGAAGAGTGTAAGCTGTATTTACTGGTTTACGGTTTCTCGTGACATGCATGATATGACATTTTTTCTATGTTGAAAAGACATCTTCCATTTCTGCCCCCACAATGATAGACTATCTAGAGCTCTCTGAAAATGAATAGTGTCAGCCGAAGTTTTTATGGGTCTGTAGATGACACAGTCATCCGCAAATAGACGGACGTTTGACTTCACAGATGAAGGTAGATTATTGATGTAGAGCAGAAAGAGAAGAGGCCCAAGAACTGATCCCTGTGGTAAACCATAAATTACAGGGGCCATGGTGGAAGTTGCCCCATCTACAACAAGCTGTTGACTACGGTTTCCGAGAAAAGCTTTAATCCACGAATGTGTAGTGCCCGTGATGCCATAATGGGCTAGTTTCAGCAGCAATTTACCGTGATGAGCAACATCAAAGGCTTTACTAAAATCCATTATGGCAACATCCACCTGGTCTCTCTGCATGGTAGCAGCTTAGTCACGGATAAAACCCACAATATGGGTTTCACAAGACCGCCGGGCTCGGAAACCATGTTGGTTGTCCACCAGGATATTAAAGTTGTCAAGATGGTCTAAGATGTTGCTAACCACGATATGCTCAAGCAATTTACAGGCAATGCATGTAAACGAGACTGGTCTATAATAACTAACTTGTTACTTTTCACCTTTTTTAAAAATAGGAGTTACAAAGCCATGTCGTGGACTAGTCAGATGGGACAGAGCCAGAAATAAGTGATTTGTTAAAATGAATTGTAAAAATTGGTGCGATTTCTTTTGCACATTCCCGTAAGATTCTGGGTTTGATTTGATCTGGCCCTGCGGCCTTATAAGGGTTCAGTTTGAGTAGGAGTTTCTTGACACCATTTACAGTAATATTAATTGATGGCATGGTTTTATACCAAGATCTGGATATGAGCTGTTTGTGTCATTAGTAAAAACAGAAGACTGTCGTTTTTCACTATGCAGCTTCCTCTCAAACCATATGTCACAAAGCTAGTGATATTCCAATTCATTTTAAATTTATTAAAATATTCAGTGATGTGTTTAAACGGATAACTGGATCTTTTGAGTTTAATTTAATTTTTGCTTTGCAATCCGGAAGTTCATGATAATATTTCACATTTAATAAAATCTGAATTAATCTATATAAAAACGGGAATATTCTACATAAACCTAGCTTGGAAAATAAACAAGAAATATCTTTAAAAAAAAACGATATTCGGCGTATATCCTGAGTTTTAAATAAATATGTAGAGCAGTAACGTTTCTAGATAATTAAATTGAAAACAAAGGTTTAATTGTTGCTGTTGTCTTTACACTTTTTAATCGCATATCCACCACAGGAAATGTTTGTTATGAAGTGCACGCATATTCAAACCACACACAAGTGTTCGTAGAAAAAAATATACTACGTGAGATAACATCATATGTATCGCATGGCTTATTATGAATTTATTTCTTCGCCATCGAAATATTTTGTGCGAAAGGCATAACGCTTCACTGAATTACATTATAGTCTGTATAAAGACGCAGTGATGTGGCCAGTGTTCTGTGAGATTTCTCTCAAATCAGCCAATGAAATATTCGGATGTATTCATTCGGGTCTACTGGCGGGAAAATATCCCATTTTATTGGCTGTTGATTAAAGTTATTTTACGTGAAAAGCTGGGTTACGCGGACAAAAAGGTTTCGACAAAAGATGTATGCAACTAATTGCTTCGTGGTTACAATACACTATTACCATAACACGGATTGGTACCCAACACCACTGTGTCCACATGTTCAGCTTCTCTAATATCATAGTGACGCCACGGTATGTTTGCAATGACCCTCCATGCAACAGCGTACCGGACAGGTGGGGTTTCATCCGAGTACTCCGGCTACACTCCCTTCAACAAACACACCACAATAACACCCAAAAATCGAATGCCATTTAGTAAAAAAATGAACAGCAGCTTTATCACAGAGCGACCCTCACAGGCTTAGTGTCTATGTGGTTTTCGTATCTGCCACGTTCGAGATTTTGATTTATGTAAGTAAAGCTATAGTAATTAATAGCTAATTAGTAATTAATTATAGTATTTTTATTTTATATACATTTTTCCATATGTTCAATGTGTGACAATTTCTTGGAGAATGTTTATAGGTAGACACATCTATGCACTGCACTGTTAATATTAAAGATTTGTAATGTTGTCTAGAAAATTTACCACAGTACATGCAAATTAGGTAGATCATGTACATGGGTGTTAAAGAAGCCGCGAGAAAACGAGCCAAGACGGGCGAGAGGTATACACAATTTTTATGTCGCTATCTTTACAAAATGATGTCATAATTCGAGCCTTAACTACCATATGTCGGATAGGTCCAAATAGACTGAATATTGACATATGACACCCCATTTGGGACTCATATAAATATACAGATGACTACCTAATATTACTTAAGGTTACACAACCCAAATGGACCCAACAGCGAAGCCTCGTGAACAAAATAGCGAGAAACAATAGGTCAGTAAACAAAAGGGTAGCAGTAGCAAATGAAAACATTCAAAATATTATCTAACACATGTTTAATATGAAAAAATACGTTTGGTGTTGTATACGAGAAACATGGCTGATCATATTATAAAATAAAGTTATATTAAACAATTATGCACATCTAGTGTGCTTAAAAAGTGCATTGTAACGTCGGTTAAGGGAAACATATGCATGTCAGGATGCCAACTATGAGTCTGCTTTAAACTTTTGACAAGTAAATAACGAACAACACAACGTTTTACATAGCATGCTCACCAAATATAACTTCCCGCGATTGGTCGATCAAAGAATGGCCCGGGTCGATGAAAATGCTCCAATAGTATATGTTACACGTGTTTAAGATACGAATATTCTTAATGAAGAATTGTACACGAAAAACTTGGTAAAATGAGTGTCCAAAACATTGTACAATACAATTATGAGCTTAAGTGTTTGNAAGTTCAGTGCAACGAACGAAATTCAAAGGTACCGTGATATGATTTTTATTCATTAAAATGTATTTCTTAGTCAGATAACATATTGATTTCGGATTAAGCAATTCAAACGAACATCAACGTTTCTTTTCAAACGAGCGCAAAAATATGTTAGCTTATGCAGTCAGGTTTACCATTAATGCATGCACACAATCTCTTGCACGACGGTTACATTACATGCGAGGGCATCGAACGACAACTCTGCACGGAGATTGGCATGCACAATGTTTAAAATAGCTTTCTATTCAATTAGGTAATCAGCAGCGAATCATATCATTTAAATGGTCACCTGACCGCATGCACTAATATGGCTTCTAACGAAGACGGAACTCCATTTTCAAAGTGATGAAATAATTAAAAAAAGAGGTATGATATTGCACTTATATCAGGAATTTGTTTATTGTGTGTGTTGATTAATAACTTTTATATGAATACAGGAAAACAAGTATCTTATCGTAGTGAATATTTTGTTAACAATCACAGAATACTCTCTTCTTTCGATTTCCTACGGTTATACTTGCATTGACTCTGTAAGTGAAGTTGAACGAGCAACTTATTACTTTAAACGTTAACAGTGCATAACCCTTTTTTTTAATTTGTGAATTTGCTAATTCTTCTTTTAGACGAAATTGTCAATGTTTAAATTGATGTCTGCATTTACGTATTGTACATGTCTTTCTTCGATGATCACGCCATACAATATGGGAAACCAGTCAAAGTAGTGACTAAAACTATTTCGTGTCTTTTTAAATAGATAGTTACGTATACGTAATCATTCAACGTGGTTCTTAAATGGTTACTTGACCCAATTCTTAATCATTAATTTAAACGGAATGTGAGCGTATCGTATGTTTTTACGAAATACACGTGAACACTGAATTGTTTCGTATTTAATCTTATTAAAGGGACCTGTTCACGTTTTGGTAAATTGACAAAATTGAAAAAAAATGTTTCTGCAAATGTTCGTTGAAGTTATGAAATTTGCGAGGAAACAGTAATACTGAACATTTACAATGCTCTAAAATGTCCATAGAAAGCATCTTTTGACGATTTAGACACCTGAACATTATAAAGCATTACAAACGCGAAACGATTGCATAATTTAGAGAGTTCTGTTGTTATCGTTATATTTTGTGACATTTCGAGGATTGCTTAAATGAAAGTATAAAATACACCTCTAACATCAGTACGGATGGCCGAGTGGTTTAAGCGCTATACTTTTATTCCAAGGGTCAGTGGTTCGAGCCCCGGTGTGGAATACGTTTTTCTTTCTTTAATTGTATTATTGTTTTATACTGGAGCTATTAAGGTTCGATGAGCTATTTAGTTCCGATGTTTACATTTATCTATTTAAAGCATTTGATGACAAACTTCAAAACTTGCCAAAATCTGCGAACAAGTGCCTTTAGTGATAAATTATCGCTAGTATGTGTAATAAGCATTGAATTCATAAGGGTAATACTCTTATCTGCTTCCGATTTTCTATACTCTACACCATATAACTATATATACATCATACTTTATACGGAAACAATAGGTTCCTTTACACGTATAAAGAAACTTTATGTAGTTTAATATAAAGAAGTGAAACTCCAGCTGCTGGAGCAGTATTGAAATCTTATTATAAACAATTAGTTGGTCCTTTATTTATGGCAAGTGACCGATTGCCGAAACAGTACAAAACAGCACAATACAGCACAATACAAAACAACATTAACACAAATAAGAATAAAGCTGGGGTCACCGCCTTGGAACGGTCAATGCAACGCATTGGGGGTTTAAACCTGGTTATAGAGCGCTCAACCTCACACTTGGCCCAGCAATATTCATAATACATTTAAGTGTAAATAAAAATTAACGTCATAGCATTGTAACTCAAACTTATACGCTCTCTATTTATATTATATTTCTATTGATGGATGTATCCATTGTTACATACAAAGGGAAATCAGAACAAAACAATGTCTGTTAATTGGGTCATTTGATAAAGCTATTAATCACCAGTTTGTATAAACTAACAACATATCTAATCTATAATAAATGTGTAACTTTTTTCATTTCGAGTTATGTCTTTTATGACATTAAACTTTATCGCGATACTGCCTAGTAGACATCGATGGTACTGTATGAGTAGCTCGAAAGGGGCATACACATGTTATCTTTAATAAAGTTTTTATTTCATTTCATTTTCATATTGATTTTCATTATAAAAAAATGTCCTGAGGACACTTTCAATGGGCACGGGACAAATCGACGTTGTAGTCAAATCGTAATGAATAAAATATACATGCATTACCGCTTTATAAACGCGCGGTTTAATAACGGTTCTGTAGTGCTGTCAAAGTCTCATTGAATTGCGCGATTTTGGCGAATTATAATCCCACTGGGGACTCATTCGATAAAAATTATTTTGTTTAAACATTTTTAAAACGATGCCATCTATATCATCGTTATTATGAAAAGAGGGTGTATGCATTGTTTAACTACGTGTCTATATACCGTAGGTATGTCCTTTAGAGATAATATTGTTGGGGTGTTTGGTCAGAACTTTATATCGAGGATATTTCAACTCTAGTACCAGTTACATGCTCTTATGCGAATACTTATATGTTTAACCACTTTATGTACATTCCGGAACTTTTTTCAATCCAGATTTATTTTGAAAGAAAGCGAATCCATATAATAATATGTTGTATAAGGTTTATTATCATCTATTTTTCAGAAATTATGATATGAAAATAAAAAACAACGTATACAAAAGTGATGTCATACTTTAAGAGGAACACATTATTTAGGTCAAACTGCATTGGATTTATAGAAATGTCGGGATTGAAGTTTTAAATCAAGTTGTTATTCAATTTAACGGTTTACTTTAGGTTTCTGTTTTTGCAAAATGTTATCATGTAAATACACTCAAAAACAATAATATTCATTCTTCGGCGGAATTGTTGTATTGTGTAAAATAGGTGGTGCTAAATTATTATTTTTTAATTCTAAAAACTAGCGCGACGACCTTTAATTTGTAATCTTGTTAATAACATATAGATAAATATATTTGATAAGTTTGGAAAACAATCTATTAAGTAAAGAACTTCTTTAAGTCTCAAATATGTGGTTGAAACAGTACACTTTTTATCGGTTTTGTCGGTTGTTTAGAAAATGTTCTACGCGATTTCTTAATAGTAATGTAATATACTGCATTTAATTTGTGATGTTCGTTTTCATTGAACATAAATCTAAATATTAGAAAATTAGCAGTTTAATTTTATAATGCATGGTGTATAATTGCAAATAAAATCAAAACAAGGCCTGTGAGCTTATTATATGTTTTTATTTCATTTGTCACATAATTATACGTATTATATGGATTTTTCCCGAAAATATATATTACTAGAACACAATAACAAAACACCGACGCAACTCCCTTTAATTTTTCAAGGGTTTTTCCACGAAGCGATTTGGTTTTTGAATAACAAAATCATGGTATTAAATAGAGTTCGTAAAAATACGTTTGTATTTCTTGAGTTCGAGATTGAATAGTTTACAACAAAGTAGTTAGTATACCGCTTTATTTTACTTTTCAGACTTAGTCATGTCTGA
This sequence comes from Dreissena rostriformis, assembly GCA_007657795.1. Classification (NCBI taxonomy): domain Eukaryota; kingdom Metazoa; phylum Mollusca; class Bivalvia; order Myida; family Dreissenidae; genus Dreissena; species Dreissena rostriformis. The sequence goes on along the minus strand of VMBQ01006782.1, from coordinate 26,858 downwards.
CTGCCCCCTGTATCAGAATGGCTATTTTAAAAATTGGGTCAAGTGCTGCATGGGTCTTCGATACCTCCACGATGGGTTATACGAATATGTGGACAAAACAGTTCGAGATCAGCATCAGTCACTTGTTTTGATGGTGGAGCAAAAGCTGAAAACAGAATATAATTGCTGTGAATGTAGCATCGTTAATCTGCTTCCAAATCACGACAGAACTAAGTGTACACAGAAAAAGTCAAAACAATCCTGTAATTGTATTAAACCTGATGGCAAACGCAAATGTCCACAGAACGGTGCATGCGGGTACTTGTTAGAATTAACAATTGCCAGACATTTCTCAAATTTACCAAACTTAAAAAATTGTGACTTGCGACAATGGCGCCAAAATCATTGGGAATACGCAAAGTGTTTTTCCAACGGCACTGGACTCTTAAGCAACGGCGCAGCAATTACAACGGATGCTGCCGGACTGATAAGCATATGTCTAAATAATACAGATATAAGGAAACAGTTTTCTGCAGAAGATTCCTTGGAAAAGGTAATTTTAAAGTTGTGTGTACACACCCACATCGTAAGAGGAATAAAGCATTTGTTCTTTTGCTGATTTGTGAATTTTTCACAAACAGCTGCATAAATTGTATGTGTGGATGTGATTTTAACATAATTTGGCTGCTTATATCGTCAAAAACATGGCCGCCCTATTTCAGTTACCACACTGCACAATATTTATATGAATTTGTTGACTCATTTAACAAATATGATTAAGCGAAACTTAAGATAATGGTTCTTTTAAACATGGTAAATATGGTCCATTTATATACGTATACACGTAAAATGAGAGCGCAGAGTTGACACTATTAACCTTTAAATAAGATAAACTAATATTGTATGTCCCTTTGTTGGTTATTTTCTCTGTTCAAACACTACTTTATCGTGGGGCATTGGTGTGTGTGGCGAATCTTTTTTTCTTACGTTCATTCTATGTTTGTTATGGTTGTAAGCGGTGTTTGGAATGTAGTGAAAGTAGACAGTAAACATCGTATGTTCTTGATAGAAAATAATAACAATACTCTTTTTATTCTTTACGATTATATTTTAGATGATAAAATCACGAAACAGGCTTTTGCACTCCAGTAAACTCGAAGTTGGGGATAAAGAGTTGGACGACGTTTTTGATTTAATAAAGACGATTTTATGTAACATGGTTTTGGCGTATGAAGAAAATGCTAAAGCATCTCTAAAAACGATCGAACAGGTAAATGTTCACTTGCAAATAATACTATATGACGACACAAGCTAGAAGTGTTAATAAACTATAAGCATTCACATTTCATAATTATGATTATTCCAACAAAGTATAAACCACGAAAGAAGTTTTATGTGCGTGTCAGAAACATTCATTTTGACGGAAATTAACACTAATTTGCTCCTTATCTGTATGACATGTATTTATCATTAAAAGAAGTAACAAGGCATAGAATCTTTGTAAACATATCAAAGCGAGTACATATGGTCTTATAATGAAAATTCAAAACAGATAACTGAAAAAGCGTTGATGGATAACACTAGAATAAATGTTCAGAAATAGTAGTATCAGAATATCAACGAACGAATATCAGATTTTTCATTAATGTTTTTTTTTTGTTTTTTTGTTTTTTTTTTAAATATCTGCATCAAATATGAATACAGTATCGGCGTAATTTGTTCGATATGAGCTTGAATTAAAGTAAACAACATTTGATTAATGGTAGCATTAATTATATCTTATTGATTCTATTTAATGTTCCTCGTTCACATTCATTTGTTCTCGAATTTCAAAATAATATGTTGACATTAAAATCGTCTATACTTGCTAAAATATATCAATAATGTTGTGCATTACTTACTCAATTTTGTTAACACGTATGTGTGAACACACAATTAACTACTCATTGACACAAGAATAAACGGCCTGTTATATCAAATACCGTTTTAATTTAACGTCGTCAAAATTCAAACATATATCGTGCCCTTAGATTTTTGTTTAGTCAATATAATATTCAGCACATATTTCGTCATAATTTGTAGCTTCTGAGTGACAAACTGTTACTTTCATCGGAGGACCGTGTTGTCGGAAGCGAAATGGCTTTAATTGCCATCGCAGAACGGAAAGATGAAATAGAAGAAACACTGAAAGATTTCGAAGGAGGCGAAGATTTACCAAAGTCAGATTCGGAAGATACTGCCAATTTAAACACAGAAATGGACCTTCATAAAGAGCTTGCCGATTTAAAGGTAGTAGAAACCAAACACTATGCTTCAATAGAATCTTACATCAAACAGACGGAGAAAGAGCTTAAAATCCATAAAGAGTACCTTGAGATTCTTAAAAGCCGGGCGGCAAAAACCAATGCTCTATTGGAAACAATGGTGGAGGTAGGTATATTTTTTTACTTAAATTATGTCTTTGAGTTTAATTACGTATTAGGTTACGAATCATATGAAGAGGTACATTATATTGTTCTCACATTTTGGACGAACACTGATACGCTTGGTAAAATCTACTACGCATAACAAGATGAGAGCATTCAGTGTATTACGTTGGTCTTATAAACTTTTTATTTTTCTTAATTCTTTTCAGAAACTTGATGAGCAGGGAAAGACACTAAAAGATATACAAAAAGGTTATTAAGTTTATGATGATATCGATAATAATATCCTTAGCACATAGACGACAAAAAATATATTGTAAAAATGTAATAAAAAAAGACCCTTGATGATACTATATGCATAAGCCATATTTTCTTTCGGACATGCACTACGATCATATATAATTCTACAATATGATTTTGGTTTATCAAATGTTGTCATCACGAAGTAATAATTTATGTGATACTTGTAAGCATTCATTTCACCATGCATCAGAAACGTGCAGCTCTTCTACTCCTGTAAAATATTAAGCGTCTGTGTTATTAAATACGAATTAAAGTTTCATTGATATTTTCTTGTATTGCCTCCTAATTTAAAATGCTATATATGTCTTATTTTCATTTGCTCTTGTGAGTTTTGTGTTTTATTCAAACGGTTTATACCTCATATGCTTTGCATAGCAAAGAGGCCGTATACGACACTAATATTGAAAATATGTATATATGTAAATCATATTATATGAGGATCAATCAGTATTTTGTTAAAAAGCCAGTGGAATGCCTGATATACTAACTTGTCTTTTTTTAACGTGCATTTTACTTTCAGATATGTCTAAAGTAACGAATCAGTTAGACGTATTCTGTGGAAGAGAAGCTGAGCTCAATAAAATACCGTTAGGTAAAAAAATCAAATATCATTATTTTCAGTAACAGCTAATTCGTTGAATGTGTTTATACGCTAATATGACGGATGTTAATGCAATACTGAAAGCAATAAGATAACTTAAATCACATCGTTTATCACCTGGGTCCGTAATGGTGGGGGATATTTTAAGATATTGCTTTTGTTTTGCTTTGTTTAAATGTAATTAATATTTTTAATTGAATATACTAATAGAAACATGGGTTTCAACTTTAACACTAGCATTTTCTGCCTGCAATCAATCACAACATAACTGTTTGCCATATAATATACGTACTACAATTCTGCTCGAAAAAAAAGTAATAATGTATTGCCATAACCATTAACAATCGTAATTTATTTATAAAACAAATCCACACAATTGTCATTATTGTCTATTTGATCGAGTGTTTTTCGCATCTTCGGCAAACCCTACATATACAACTTTACACCGATATAGTACCCTGTGTATTGAATTAATACAACACAATCGTATGTAAGAGAAAAACACAATCAGAATATTTTTTCTCATTGTTTAAGATTGTTTAATGTTGTATATTTATTGAAATGAATGATTTACTTTATAACAAGAGGGCCGTTTCCTGAGGACGTTTGATGTTCTCAAATATAATAGTTATTTCGGTTTTTGTTTATTCAATAAGTTTCTACTTTCATTTAGCTAAATTTTAAATCAATACTCTCTTCGTCGTATCCTAAGAATGAGTGTATATATGTGACCAAGTATTTTTTATTTCATGCGAATATCTTTTAAAGAATATATGAAATGCGTCTTACATAATTCCTATACAAAAACAATTTCTTAGTTCAAAAAGGCATAAACCTTCATTGAGCTGCGCTCCCTTCACTATAGAATAAAGTCAATATGTTTATAAAATCACTGTGATTATGAAGATTCAGTTTCGAAGTCACAACCATGCAAATATATATGCATTGGGAAACAAAACATTCTTTAAAAAGAAATTGATAAAAGTGCTTAACATTATGAACTCCTTTTGTCTGCAAAATGGATTCAGCATGATAGCAAATACAACAGGTTCTATAACATATTAATACTACTTGCTGAATTTGTTAATTATCAAAATATGCTAAACATAATAAAGATAACTCTGGGCATAAGAATAACAGTTAACCATCCATATTAACATGAACTAACCTTTCGATGAACATTGCTTTGTTCAAGAGAAAACTACTGTCGCAAACAAAGAACATTACACAGACAGAAAAAATGTGTTTTTTTTTTAGTGGACTTGTTATTAATAATTACTGTCTTACCAGATATCCGCGTAGTTGCACTCGTGAAGAAAGGAGACAAAAACCAGGAAGAAACAATATTCAAATGCTTTGTGGAAGTGCAAAACCGAAGAATGGGCGAACACATTATCAACAATAATGAATTACCAACATCTGTTACTGCTGCTCTTACACGATCAATTCATGAACTAGAAGGTATCTATTTATTAAGCGAAAATCGTCACGTAAATAATTATTTTTCACTTATATCAATTCGGCTGTAGTAATTTAAAAATAAATTTTTATATGGGTATATAAATAACATTAAAACCCAGTCTATATACACATTTATTATAAACTCTTTGTATTACCTTTCTAATTTTAGACCATGGCACAGAATTTTGAGTGTAATGGTTTTGGATCGGACCAGGACACACATTTCGTTTGATAAGAATTGCATACATGCGTGTGTGAAAATGATTTCAATATCATCTTTTTATGACAACTCCGTTCTGGGTTTGATGTATACATATTTTCAAACGTTTTACTTTTAATGTTGTTTTGGCATTTCAGGTGATTCGAGAGATATTGAAGACATACAACATGAATGCATCGCGATGTACATCCATTGTGATAGTTTGCAATCTCTCGTTGGTTTAATAAACCAATATATGTCTGGCGAACTGGTCGCCCATTTCCATCCATTTGTTTTTGAACTTCAACAACAGCCAGGCTATGAAAATGTTGATTTAGAAGTTGTCATTTTCGAGAAAGATTTCGTCCAGTGTCTTGATAAATTTCGTAAGGCAATAATTTGATGTATTTTATTTATTTAAATCAATGCACGAAACGGTTCGCGTTGAACAAAAAGAAGGTTTTATGAATGCATACATGTAATTTGTATCTGAGTTGATTTACGGGAAGCTTAAATTTCGAAACGTACATACATATATTTTCAGTTCGAAAGGTAAAACGACGGATAGGATCGATCACTTACGATGCAGTCAAGTCTTTATTTGAAGAATATGCTAGTTCTGCCACGTTGGATGCAGATGAAAACACAGAAATGAATATTGCGTGTGGATATGGTGAGTCCTTTATTATTGACATTATTATGCTCCTCGAAAGCGGGGGCGGGGGATTCTGTTTAGTAAGGTTTTGAGGCAAAAGTGGAATGTGGAGACGTCCATGTCCTTCGTACACATGGCTATTTAATATACAAGTATAGATTGTTGATTGTTTTAAATATAAGAATTGCATATTTTCGTCATAATAAATTAAAACTACAAGATAAGAATTCAGAATATGTATCGATTCGAAAACGTATTACTTGTATGTCCTTTAAGAATCGTTTTTTTCCGTTACGTTTCTAGCGATATTGGGAAACACCCCTTCTATTTTTAGACACTGGCCAAGAAACTGTATCGCGTGTATCTTAAAATGTATTCATGCGCTATTTGCATCATGATTTTGAGTTTGTTTTTGTGTGTCAATATAACGATTAACGATATAATCCTTGTTTTCAACAANTTGATATATATATATATATATATATATTATCTGTGCTGTTCCGATGTGTTGATTCACACTCGTTGATTGTGTGAGAGCAAATTACACATCGACACGTGCGATACAGCAAATCGGAACAATACAGTCATCTAATATTCCCTATATTTTGTTCAAAGACATATCCAAATTACATTTTTACATTACAAATGTAAAACACTTCGATTCCAGAGGATCAGGCAGCTCTTTCAGAAACAACGGATGAACCAAAATCAGAAGACGAGTTTGAATGTAAGTTCCCTTTGGGTAAAGATAAATCATTAACAAGTGTTTGAAAGTGATCGCAAAATGAAGTTGTTGCTTCAAGTGACATATTATTTAAAAAAAATCTGCAAACTTGTGCAATTTTATGACAGGCAATGATATAAAGTAATGTATTGGATTTTATCTTATGTTAAGTGATGACATATTGAACATTTGCGGAGAAATAAGTCTTTATTATTTAATTTGATTTGAATTAGAATTTCGTATCATATTTCTTATACCAAATTATCAAACAGCGGAGATAATTAGCAGTAAATGTTAGTATGGTTAGTACTCACAAATATTAAATAAGTAAAAGAATTAGTTGGGAAATGTTAAATTTAATTATTTATAAATTGCCTTACATCTTATAAGTTGATTCCACACGACTCTGTCCTCTTCAGTAGTATTGAGCCAAGAATGTCAGACAAATTCTCGATGGGTACTGATTAAACCCCATTGAGGCATTGGTGTTGGTCATATTGGTACAAAGTATTTTTATCCAGAGTATTTTCCATCCGAATGTATGATTATCCGAGTCCGAGATCGCGTTTCTCAGGCCACCATTCCATTTGAGTTACGTTGACATTTAGCAATAAATAGGGAATAAAACAATGTATACATATAATTTATCCTGTTCAGAATATTCGTACATCGTACATCTTCGACAGTTTTAAATGTTAAGGAGCATATTTCAAAATATCCATCTTGTCTGCGTTTCCATATTGTGATTTTAAAAAAGTTACAATTTTGTCTAAGCCTATACCTTTCTGTATAGCTTAAGTGAGAAAAAAATATGTTCACGGGCGCTTGATCATATTAAGTAAGGTAATTAAAGAAATATACAATTTAGTTCCTTTAACTATTAGGTGACGAATCACAGATAAGCGATGGCAGCGATTTATCAGTTGAAATGAGATCTGGAGACGATAACGTTGGTAAGTTCTACACATTGACTTATACATATACTATAGGGGGTACGATACAAGGTTAAACACTTTTTAAGCATTTCAATTTTACAGAAACAGAAGAGAAATGCAGTTTAGAAATGGAAAAGAAATGGTTAAATACAGATGAAAATAAGAAAGGCCTGTCTTCTGACGACGGTAAGATGCATATTTATATTAGGCTCAAACCTGATGAAAAAACCTCAATGATTTTAATTGACTGTTTCATGGTAGTGATCCCATTTTAAAATTTGTCTGTGTTTGCTTATTGTTGTCGTATATATTGTCCTATCGTGTATCGGTGGTTTGGTAATTTACTTTAAATAAAGGGTTTCATATGGGCACGAGAGTTTCTATCTTAGCGATGATTCCCGCATACAAGACGTCTTTAATTGAAAACTAAAATGTGTTAATGAATATATGTTTTCTCCTTTCAATGCAATATTTTAATGCAGAGTGTGTGTCACAAGTGTCACAAATACACAATCAAGAAAGAAAAGAACTGAAGGCGAAAGACGATGCCAATGATATTGCAAATGACACATTGTTTGACAATTTACCACAAAGCGTTGCATCTAAATGTGGTGATACCATGCAACAGCCAGTAACATCTTCTGAAGATAGTGTGTTGAATACCGTACCACACGAACATTCGTGTGTCTCCATCAAGCAAATTATTGCCATTGGCATGGATATGAACGAACAATCCAAGCATGAGCTACGAGAAGAACATCATACACGGAATGCCGAGATAAGTAATGATGCTTGCGATATAAAAGATGATACAGTCAATTGCTCGAAAAATGTTGGAAAAAAACTCTTATTACAAACCATGGTTAAAGACATAGGAAATGAAAAACAATGTACAACAAATAACGAAGCGTATACATTAAGAGAAACCATGGTCATGCATGTGTTTGATAAAAAACACGGTGAATATATAAACAATTATACCAGTTCAAATGAATTGGACAATCCAAGTACCGTCTACATAGACAATAATGTCTGTTGTATATCACATGAAAACTACCCTATGTTACAAGCTGCTGTTACTCTGGACAAAACATCCGAAAAACAAAAAGACTCTGAAATTATAACGGAAACTTTACATTATGAAAAAATAAATATATTCGAAAACACATCGGCTCAGAATAATAAAAACGATTATTGTTCGACTGATGTAACATCGTGTAGCGAACAAGCTGCTGTTAAGGAGGAAGACAATACAGTAGAAGAAGAAGAAAAAGAAGAAGAAGAAGAAGAAGAAGAAGAGGAAGAAGACGATTATGATGACAAACTAACAGATGACATAGAAGAAACGTATCAAATATCAAAAGAGGTAGAACAAGAGGACGAGGACACAGGAAGAGATTTTGATTTGTATCATAACGACGAAAGCACTACTAAAAACCAAATCATCATAACGAACTCTACAACTGATAAATTGTATGACGATGAAGGTATTACTATTTAACCGTTTTGGTATCATTTTTTGTGTGTATAATTCTGTGTTTGATTATGCTGAAAACCGTCTTATATGTGTTAATTATATACATGCATTAAACACACAAAATCGTTATAGATTTTTTTATTTTTTTTTTAAGCATTATTTTGCAACTTTTAAAGTTTCGTTTTTCTTATGAATTTCGTCAAATTTTGATTGTTTTTCATGTTGTTTTTGCTAGAAATGGAAGATCCTAACGAAGTTTTTGACGGAACAAAACGCGCATATATCACGCCAGAAAGGAGTCATCTTGGCAGGAACATGTTTGTATTATTATTAATTAGTATTATTATTAGAAGTTGTAATTATTATTATTATTATTTTTTATTATTAGTAGTAGTAGTATTCTTATTAGTATTCTTATTAGTATTCTTTTTAGTATTATTATTATTTTTATTAAAAGTATACAACTTTCAGCGTCTGAATCCGCACGTCAGATCCGTACAAAAAAAGTTGACGGCTCTCTTTGATATTTAGAATGCGAGAATCTAATTTCTAGAATTTACACCTAGGTCAAATGTCGAAAGAAACATAAAATTTATATATTAATGTGTCTTGTATGAAACATATTTAACAATACTATTGCATATGAAACCAACTATTAGGTTGTACGAATAAGTCTTTGTAACTACTCAATATTCTTTTTCAGTTATCCGAGTTTCGAAGAACAATCTGATGAAGAAGAATGGGCTAACTTTAATGAGTCAAAGGGATTTCCTGACGTAATTATTATTTCAATGACTCTGTATTTTATAAGTTATATATTAAGTTATATGTTGATCACTGAATCGCTTATTTCATTTTATTTTGCATTTGTTGCGTTCATATCGTTCCGGTCCGCTACATATGTAGGTCACCAGAGCAAATATTAGTTTTGAAATAGGAAACTTAAAAAATCCCTACGTCTCAACAAGTTTTACAGTTGATATCTAACCTAGTATTGAGGTTATCTACAAATGTTGTTCAAATCATTCCATTGGGGTAAAAAATGTTTCACATCCCAGAGGCCATATTAATTACACATTATCCTCTAAAAAACGAAACTACCTAAATGTTAAATATTTGGTATGTAACATCGAAAGACTACGGTTATCTTTTTTTTTCAAGCCATGCCCCTGCAATACAAATTGTTCACGCATCTTTAAATTTAGTGAAATAGCAAACATGCTTTAACACTCTGCTTTTCTCAAACGACACGTCCAATAGGTGTTATATTTGGTATAGTGATTCTAAACAAAGTTTGTGCAATTATTGACCTTGTAGATTAAACCTTGCTATGCCCCAATGGTCAAATATTTAGTATAGACTTTATTAAAAAAAGCTGTTTTTTATTTCTTTTACAATAAAGCCCAGCGAGGAAACATCGTTTAGTATTCCTCTCATTAAGCTATTATTAAGTTCATGCTACTGATGTCAAAACTGTAAAAATCACGCCCGAGGGGAAATTGATTTATATAAATTTAAATAGCTAACCGACTCAAAATTCTTCTCCAAAACCATTACCCAGGTCATCGATCTAGGGCCGTGCTGACCTTCTTGTTTATTTTAAATTGAAATCAAAAAATCTGTATTACTCACAGTAAGTATATATTCTTACCGCAATTGTACAATATTTGTATGTTCTAGAATATTACTTGTTGTCAAGTTACATTGGAACAAGAGCTTGAACAGTTGGCAAGTGGAAAGAAGTATGAAGCAACGTGGGACTTTCAGATAAACAGCTTGGTAAGATATTTTTCTGCAGTGTGTCATGTAATAATTATTCTGACGATAAAACCAGTGTTTGTTACGGTTCCATTCAGTCTTAACTTTCAATTTTTATGTTTAGATTCCGTTGATAGCAGTATCATTGATGGAAAGTGCTACAGCTGAAAATTTCAATATTTCCGAAATAACCGATGATAATAAAGCGGTTCCTGGTATCCCAAGTATGTGTCAAAAATGGACGATGCCAGAACAGCCCGGCGATGGAATTTACAAGTATTCGGTGAAGGTACAACTACCAACATAAATATACATATAGCTCGCAAATATTTACATGTCACCGACCTTTATGCATACATATACAACATTTACGATAACTATCTTACTTCCGTTTTGGAAGCGATTTAAATAGATTAAAGCGTACCTCACGTAATATACTGTGATTGCCTAACTAACCTCGAAATCAATTGTTAAGGAAAAAACCGGATGCAAATACAACATGTATACGAAACAATCCAAGCGATAATTTATGCTAATGGAGTTCACGCGTGCTAGAATTTTGTAGTTGAGCTATAACAAAATCATACATATTCTTATCGTTCATACAAACTTCTGTTTCAAAACACATTATCGTTCAAACATTTGCTTTTACAAGTTTGGCCCATCGTATATAATAACGGTTGTACATACTTCACAATATTCAGGTACATTTCAATTCGCTCTGCTACGGAGAATTTCAACAGACGGTAAAATTTGATTTTGGAAGTGCAGTTGAACAAAAGACAATGCGTGTAACTATGAAACCGATAGAAAACATTGAAGAAATAAAATTAGAGTACCTTACGTACCACGGAACACAATGGAGTGCAGACTGTTGCGATATAATTCCATTTATTCCAAAGTAAGTTTACATACATGTTATATGTTGACACATTTTTAGAGTATTTTCATTTAGATTATATATTTTCTCTTATATGGACAACGTCCAGCTACTTAAATATGTATTCATACTTGCTATTCTTTACAGCATTCTATCTATTGATGAGGAAGAACTTCTGGATAAGTATCCACTGATAAGCCTTAGTACAGACGATTATGCAACAGAGGTTTCTGGAGAATTGACCCGTGATAATTATAGACTTGCAATGCACAAACTGTTGTATGCAGAGGAATACGACCGTCAACAGAGGATCGCTGAGTAAGCTTTCTCATTTTATCTATTACCGTTTTTCTGAAAGTGCTCTCGCCGTGATGCTTTTTCATTTATGTAAAAGATCACAGCGCTTTAAGGTTGTCTAAAATGAATTCTTATTACACAATATTTAACGCTATTGTACCGCAAGGTGCCATTCTGGGCCCGCTTCTTTTTCTTTTATTTATAATCGATATTCACTTCTTTTTTCAAAATTTAATTGATAATTATTTTGCAGAGAACTGCTCTTTACACAATTCTGACGTTACCACTCAAAATATACAATATTCGTTGTAATATATGGTATCTAATTGGTGTGCCTGTAACAAAATGTCCACAAATCCGAATAAAACTAAATGCATTGTAATATCAAATGCTGATAACTCTACTACAAAATCCACCTCAATTAATATCAATAACATTGTTCTCGGACAAGTACATTTTAAATATATGAAAGACATGCACCTCGGTTTGCAAATCAATAATGTCTGCAGAAAACCTTATTCTAAACAGCGCTATTTAATGAGAATAACAGACTGTCATCGCTCCTATAAAACGAAGAAAAAAATTCACAACTTATACATATAAATGCATATAAAATATACCTTAAACAATATATTATACCTTATTATATTTACATATAGAAACTATAGTTGTAGAAAATGGATTTCATCCTCACACTCACACTTAAAAAACGTTTCGTTACAGAAAAATGCGAACATATTAATAATAAAACAACAATGTTTTCGACTATAATAACTATACTTATAGCACTACAAGCATTTCATTAGCATGGTCTCAATTTTCTAAAGTTATATAGTTATTCAATACGAGTTTATTAAAGACCACATTGCAAAAAGATCATCTGATATATTTGTTTTGTAACAATGTATAGTGATACTCTACAAAGTTTTCTCATATAATGACCCCGGGGTAAACATCGGCCTAGCCCTTGGGGTCAAAAGGCAAATGTAGACTTATTAAAGATCGATACCACAAGTTCCAAAGGTTAAATATTGGTATGTAATATTATATTTTGATCTTCAACAAAATGTGTTCCTATCATGTACCTTGGGTAAAAAATGCCTCCCTCCCCGGGGTTACATGATTTATAAAGATATATACATTCAGTTGTCACATGTTCGCCTAAAAAGTTAAATGATAGTTTGTGATATGAAATTTTATAAAATAAAAACAAAATCTTATTTTGGTTAGGTTCAACATCGACACGTCTTTGACTCATGCATCAGACAGTACAGACGTTACCAGCTTCGAAGGGAGGGTCCAAGGGCATGATGAACTGTGTGGAAACATAAAACTGAACGACGATTTTAAGACGGACACCCTTGCTGCGCAGCTGATATTTCGAGATACAAATTGCGTTTTAATACGACCAAGCACTGAAGGCACGCAAAGAAAGGTATGTCGTTTTGAATTTGATTCCTGCGTCCGATAGAGATTGATATATAAACATATAGTAGATACATTTTCGCGAGAAATGTCTTAAAATTACAAACCTTTTGAGTGGTGATTTTTATCCCATTATGGCTAAAAGAAGGAAACTATATTTAGTAGGGAAAACTCGTAGAAATTAGATTAATTCATTGACATACATAAATAATTTTAGGAAAACATCGGTTTGGATTGTTAATTACTGTTGCAATGTTTCTGTTAACATACACAATCTATTCGAGAACGAATAAATAATATATTTTAAGGAGCAGTCTGGTTAGGTCAATGTCATTTTCAACATAATTATTTTTTTTAGACGTTTCCGCCTACTTACTTCAATAGAGAATTTTAGAAATTGTAATCAGCTGTCATTTACTAGTATATGAAAGACAGGTAGGATATGATGGACTGGATTTTAATTTATATGGGAATTCATGCTTGTGGCAACCATAACTTTAGTATTTCAATTAATAATTAAAAAAATTGATATATTCTTTGCAATTTGCGCTAGTGAACACCTGTTTTCTAGATCTCACATTTAACTGCTTCCTTTAGCTCGGTCAGTCGCACTGTTTCCAAAAACAACCAGTTACCCTCTCAATAATTCGAGAATTAGTCGAATTATTGTCGTAAAACGTCATACACATTTTGACAAAATGACAAATCAAATTTCATTTCATTGGATTTTCATAATCTTGTTATGTTATTGATATTGGTTGTTAACATGCCATGTAATAAATTTCAGGTATACGAAGCGATCATTTTAAAACGACAACAGGATTCGATAGTTGTACAATTAACAGACGCATTTGTGAACGATGTTGGCTTTTCTAACAAACATGAATTACCGATACAGGTAAACATATTTTCATATTAATTTTTTGTTTATTATTATTTACAATTATATAAGAATTGCTTTTGTATTGGAATTATTTATTTTCTAAAACTATTTTGAGCTTTATTATCATCAAAATAAATGGTTATGCTTAGGTTCAAATGCAGCTGAATCGCTCATACCTGTGCAAAATGCACAACGCAATAGACAAACTGGGTGGACTTCATTTGGTTTTGCCTGATAAGTTTCCGAAGTTAGAACTCGCGGAAGCGCCAATGTAACTATTCTTGTTTGTTGTGTTTTAATAATAATATTTGTATTCATATATATTTTGTTATATCTTTAATTGACAAATTATAAAATTGTTTACACGAAATTCCAGCCGTTGTGTCCGTGCTTTAAAAACTAGTCTGTGTTATTATAAATTATTTTTTAAGCAAACATTTCAAAAGATATAGTAAAAAAATAATTATTTTAGACGTCTTCTATTGACAATTATTTCTTTAAAAAATGTTGTTTATATTGTAAAGTAATAAATCCTGATTTATTTAAACCGCCTTTAGCTTTAGTTTACAAGTCTTGTGTATATGTTTATGATATAAGAATTAGAATTCATCTAGTAAACTAAAAGTAAAGTAAACAGTCAAACGAACGTGTACAATACAATGAATTAACTACACAGTTTAGTTTATGTTCACAATTATTCCTTATTGTAGGTCGCCTATAGACGACGATTTAGCTAAATGTAACAAAAACCAGCGTGATGCGATTCTTAAGGCTGCAGTGACCGGGGTACGGAAAGCACCACCATTACTGATTGTTGGACCCTTTGGTACAGGAAAGACTTTTACGATCGCGCAAGCCACCAAGTATATCATTCATAAAGAATCCACAACGAGGGTTCTGATATGCACTCATTCCAACAGGTACATGTTTAAACGACTGATCAAATGATACTGATATTAAAGGGACTGTAAACCACGAACGACGAAAAAAGAAAAGTTCTAAAATACCGTATTTTTTACAATTATTAGTTTATATTGATTCAAATATCACGACTGGTATATTACATAACTTGAAAAAAGTTCATATTTTCAGTATATTCGGTTATAAAATTTCGCGATGTGAAATCGCAAAAAAGGTGACATCACTATATACACTATAAATAACGCAAGTAGATTGATCATTTTATATATAAAATATATACAATTAACTACGCATGCACAATTTGCATTCCTGGGTTTACCACGTGACGATGAATCATGTATTTTTGTATTTATTTATTTTTACTGGGTATGCATACCCAGTAAAAATGAATAAATACAAAAATAAAGTAAAAAAAAAAAAAAACTTTGTTCAAGTAACTTTATATACCAGTCGTGATATTTTAATCAACATAAACTCATAATTGTAAAAAAATACGGTATTTTAGAACTTTTCTTTTTTCGTCAATCGTGGTTTACAGTCCCTTTAAATAAGCAATCGATTTTAAATTGTTATAATTTTCTTTAATCTTTGACTCTTGGTTGATAAAGAAAATGTAATTCCTGCTGATACTACCCGAGTGTAATGGCTTTATCGCAACGCTATTTCAAACAACCAATTACACATATAATGAGTTCAAAACATCGAAACGAAAACTAAATTATTGGAATTGGAAGAGTCTACTTATTAGCGATGCACATTATGTATTGAGTGCTATAGCCCTTTACCTTATCGACCTTAGAATTGTGGGCATATTATTTTTTAACTGTATTTTGGCTGTACATATATTACCAAACATGGCTTATACACTTGGGTAATATAATATTTGATCGAGAACACATTTGAAATACATAATTGTGCGAAGGTTAGCCAATTAAATATCGAATGTGAATTCATAAATACGGATCACCCTATCTAGTCGAGCACTGTTAAATAAGCTTGTCTCTTTGTTAATTTTATTCTTCATTTTATTAATATTACTCGTTCTCTTGGCTCGTTGTAATTTTCTTATATTTATATTTATTTCGATCGATCATTTTTAGCGAAGCCGATATTTATATCAAGGAATATTTTGATCCGTATGTGAAAACGGGCCACGAAGAAGCGCGACCATTACGTGTGTTATACCAGCATCGGTGGACACATACTGTATCTGAAGATGTCAAACCATATTGCCTTTTGAAGGAAGATGTGCAATTTCCGTACTTCAGGTGCTTTGATTTTTGTTTATTTCTTACAGAAACTTTTGATTGTATATATAACAAATTGCATGCGACACAACTTTGCCCGTTAACAATTTTGATATTGGAATATATTTTATTATAATGATGTTCGCCTTTGTATGTCATGCTATATTGAGGGTGAGTGGAGAATGCACTAGAATGATAAACTGATCATTTGACTCTTACTCGTGTGAAAGGATAACGTTAAATTGTTTCACTCTTGCTTGGTGCCAATTGTTTTAATTTTTAATTTACAATTAAAAAAATCACCATAGGTAAATAACCTTATAGCTAGTAACAAAAACACAACTAGTTTTCCACTACAGTAGGTCACGACAAAATTGCGATCACATAACGTCATATTTATGAAGTCAAATGAAACGAACTGTTATGACGCTCAATCGAATTTCACCCATTTTAGATATATATCGTACACTTGTATGAAATATTCGTGAAAATATATTGTTTTCTTTTACCACTCCTGATCTTACTCTCAAATAAACAGATTTCCTCTATGTATTCAAATTATTATCAGGCATCCAACCATGGATGACATAAAGACTCGACGGATTGTTGTGACAACTATGGGCACTGCAGACGTGTTAACGCATGTGGTAAAAAAAGGTAAAGTTGTATTCAGAATTCTTCCAAATAATGATTTAGCTAAATGGAATAATGGCCATTGTGAAGAAACGGGGTAAATGCACATGTCCGTCAGTAGGTCAGTGTGTCATTCGGTAGGTTTGTCAGACGGTTGGTCTGTTGACCTTTTCTTTGAGCGCCATATCCAGAGAAAACTTCCGCCTACTATCATCTTAATTAGTATGGTGCTCAGAAGACGGGAACATCCATTTAGATGTTCAGGTCAACAAGGCAAATGTCAAGCTCATAGGAATTTGTAATATTTAATGCCATGGTAACGAATACACTCATAATAACCATTCTTTTAAGTTTTCATAATGATGTAATCATTTGACTATATTTTCCATTTTATTGGATATATTATGCTAGTAAATGCAGTAAATCCGTTTAACAATAAAATGCTTTCTAGGGCTATAACTGCTTTTTTTTGAAAGATATTAAATAAAAAATATTTTCCAGCTAGTGTATTGAAATAATTGTATCTTATTTATGTTGAGATCGTACATGTTTATTAAACATGTTTTTTTTTTAAGATTGAGTCTACTTTTATTTCTAATATTATTCAACATTTATCGGTTTCCCTTATTGTTTTTGCATGCTTACTTAGTTTAAATGTTGGGTTGCAGGGTTTTTTACGCACATATTTTTGGATGAGGCTGCACAAGTGCTTGAGACAGAACTGCTTGTACCTTTGTCCATGGCCGGACCAGAAACGCGTGTGATTTTAGCTGGGGACTACATGCAGGTTTGATATTCAGTTTTCGCTATTTACTAATCAATCAGTAAATCATAATATCATGTTCATTTTGTTGCAGAATTATATTAATATATATATAATATATATATTATATTATTATATTAGATGAGCCCAGTTTTATACTCCAAAGCGTGTCGTCGGAGAGCCTTCCATACGTCATTGATAGAAAGACTTAACACATGCTACCCAAAGGACAGCTTGTACAAGATAATTTTGTGCGACAACTATCGCTCAAATGCCGTGATAGTGGATTTCACGTCGGCGTTTTACGATTACCCACTTAGAGCTGTAACAAATCCACCACCTCACAATGAACTTCATCCATTGGCTTTCTTCTCAGTGAGGGGCGAGGAAGTGCTTTACAAAGAGAATGTTAAATCAGGATATTACAACAAAGACGAGGTATTTACTTTATATGGTACTGTGGTATTCTGTCTAAATTGCCGAGCTGTATTAAAGTTGGCTCATTTAGATAATTTTACTGGCATCATGATCTAATATTCTTATATAATATGTATTATATAAGTAGAAGAAAATGTAAATGCTTAATGGTAATTACTTCGAGTAAAAAATTGAAAATTGTATGATATGTTAATACGGTCGCGTTGAATATTTATAAAGACAATTAAGTCTTTCCAAATATTTTTTTTTCTCATCAGATGACAATTACACCATTACTGTATCATTTTCTATCAACTGGAGTTTTATGGTATTGTATGTAATTAAAACATATTTTATTCAAAGAGCACAGCATTTTTTAAATAATTTTGACGGGATTCTAACGCAGGTTCGTGAAGTGGTAGAGCAAGTCCAGTACTTGAAACATTGTTGGCCCAAAAAATGGAATGCATTTTCAGAGCGACACATTTGCGTTGTGGCTCCATATCAAATACAAGTGAGTTTAACACGTTTGTTTGCTATATATAACACGATTACTGTTTTGCTTAATAATTCAATCGTAATATATCAAACAGAATTATATGTGTACATTTTTTATTTTATTTGTGTGTCTCGATTTCGATATAAATGGTTAAGATTTGAATTTACATACTTGTGTCCTTAAGCAGTTAAAATTAATAAAAAATAAAACATCTAATGGACGTTTTATTCTAGAATTGAGCATTTAATGAATAATTTCAATCGCGTATGTTAGTATCAGAATGCTATATTCATTCACAGACAGGATCAATAATTTTATTTTGACTAACGACACTTGATCATAGTTATTTCAATGCTGCAATTCACGGTTTGGTAAATAAGATACTTAATTACGGTATTCTCTGCGTTTTATGATAGGTCACGTCTAACTGACTTTCCAACCAATGAAATAATTCTAGTTGGCGAGTTAAAAACTTCCAAAATGGGTTTACCTTTAAGAATAGCGCACGGAGACGTGTATACATGTATATATAAATGCATTTATTTAGCGAAAGTATCATTTTATTGTTCAATTGTGGTCGCGCTGTGCTGTTTAGTTTACTGAATTCAGCAAATAATGTTAAATTGTGTTCTAATTTGTAGAAATGTATTCATGTTAAATAATGCATCTAGCATGAATTAAAAATTTCAATGTTAAAGATCCGTAAAATGTAATTTATATTTAGCATACAGGGATCTAAATACACGTGTTTGATATAAAATACTTTCCATTTACCATGCTAATTTGTTAAATATGCATGATAATTTATAAATCAATTATATAAACGAAAATTGCAGTAGTAGATTAAGGTTATTTTCAAATATGGGTTGGTTTCTGATCGCATTAATAATGGTATAGACTATTAATTATTAATAATAATGGAGTTAATCTGAAATAAAGTATGGGTCATGGTCTCTGAATAATCTAGTTTTCGAGAAGTATCGCCCTGCTCAGTGTTTATTTCAATGCCGATTGTCATATTTCTTAATTACTTTGTTTGTATGGGTCATGTATTCAGTTATTTAACATAGGTTTCTTTTATCAAAAATAAGAATGTTATGCTTAATTAATACAAGAACTACCCACTTTAATCCTTTTATATTGCTGATGCTGTGCAGTAAGTGTCGAGAATACTAGTGATAAATAACCCGACCAGTTCACTATTGTTCGAATTACATGATACAATTTATAATAAATGTATCACTCTTTACAAATTGAACCATGTTTCTCTCTAATTTGAATTTCATATTTTGAATTAAATAATTCGTCTCATTACATGACACAAGAAACGGTAAAAAAGAAAATTGAACGACACATACGGATTAAGTACATGTATGAAGCTATTATTCCATGACAGTTAATGAATTTATTCCCTTTATCACTAACTGAAATTAACGTTCGAATTCCAGATAATGTACATCAGACAAGAACTTCGCAAAAAGCAGCTTTCGTCTGTATCTGTTGAGAGAATAGAAAACGTTCAAGGTGAGTCTATTTAACATACATATGGGCCTACTATAAAATAAACATATATAGGTTTGGGTTTTATCATGTTTGTTTACATACGTATACGTCTCGGCTTAATCAATCCACGATATAGCAAACTATGTATACGTTATATTTGGGGATTAATCTTGTATAAAATACAAAAGGACTTAACTATTCAACATGACCATTCAACATTCAGGCAAACAGTTTAGGGTGATCATCATCAGCACCGTGCGAACAAAAGTACCCGAAAATGAGAAAGACGAGGGGCTAGATTTGGGCTTCTTTTCCAACATACGACTGTGTAACACGGCAATTACGCGTGCTGAGTCGCAGGTCATTACCATTGGGGACCCATTTGTCCTATGTGGGTATGGACATTGCAGGTATGTAAAAACACAGAAGAAAGAATGCTTATTCAGAAGCATGTAATACCAATTTGTGGTTACCTGAAATTCCAAGCGTGTTTCTAAAAGCATGGTACTTGTCCTCAACGTACATTTGTAATTTCGTTTGTAACGATTTATTAAGAAAGTTTAAGCTAAGTGAAGTTTAGCTACTTTTCTTGTGATTTTGTATTCACCAAATTTAAATGTTACAGAATGGTTTTGAAAAAGAGATTGCGGCTTACGTATTCTACATGTTATTTTACAGAGATTTCTGGAAACAATATATTCACGAATGCCATCATTCAAATTCTTTCTTTGGAATCGAATGGGGACGTTTCCAATTCAAGCGTAACATATATACTCATTCGAAGTTACCACAGCCTGCGTTTCCATTCCCCGAAAGACAGGTTCGTTTTGCAAGCTCTTGTAGATCACTGTATGTTTTGTATTTTATATGTTCGTCGATTTCAGTTAATAGCAATTTGCTAAATGTGATCTTGTGTGTTCATCTTTTGTCCGGCTTCATTGTTAACCTACTAGAAACATATAGGAAAAATGAAACTTTATAAATCTTATCAAGAGATAATTTCTTTTCCGCTACTCTTTTATTTAAAGCCAATGAACAATTGCCAATACGATACAAGACAATTTATACAATGCGATTTTAAACATAAAAGCGTGATTAAGTGTTCATGGAACGGTCATTTCAAAGCATTTGGGGTATTTCAACTGGTTAAAATGTGCCCAAACAGAGCAACATAATTACAACTTGTTAAGCCTCGATGAAAATAAATGAGTACAAGTATTGACTAAATCCTCTCGTATTAACAATATTTCAGAACCTAGCATCATATTGTACAAACTCCAGATCATAGTAATGCATTTCAGGAAGAAGTAGTAACACACACTGTAAAATGACTTATTATGATGTATATAACATAAAAAAACTAATTAAAACAGGGGTCACCGCCTTGGAACGGTCGATGCAAAGCATTTGGGGTTGAATACGGGTTAAAGCTAGCCAACCCTCGCACTTTATATGCACAC